>JAYMFT010020785.1:0-16431 GCA_038088735.1 Panulirus argus
TATACATATATATATATATATATATATATATATATATATATATATATATATATATATATAGTGAAAGTATTAGACGGTAAGGTGGCAGATGTTGGGTGTTTGGGACGTGCGAGGCCTGAGGGTCATAGCAAGTGGTTTAAAGAAGGAGGAAGAGGTGGTGAAAACCTTGCATAAGATGAAGTATGACAAAGCGACCGGAGGTAGACGGGATTGCTGTTGAATTTCTTAAGGGGATGACAGTGTTATTTAAGATTTTCACTGTATGTATATATGGCTCGGGATGAGGTACCTGTATGGTTCCAGTGTGTCAAAGTAATGGGGACAAAAGTATATGTCCGAATTACAAAACTGTAAGTTTGTTGAGTGTACGTGGTGACTTATACGGGAGGGTGGTGGCATGCACAAAGCATCAGACTGGGGAGTGGTTGATGAAGTATGGATCAGGCGTGTGCTCTGAATAATGATGTGTGTGAGAAGTACTTAGAGGTACAGAATGATTTAATGAAACTTGTCATCGGTATCATTTCTGATGTGAACGGCTTTGTTCTTTACTGGAAGATTGTTATTGTTCTGACCAACTCTGGAGTGTACCTGGACGTACTAAAACAACAACGGCTCAGTACACTGGATCATCTATATTTACAGTCACGAGTTAGAGCATTACGTCTCTGCTTATGAACTTCATGATAAAATTACAAAAAATAGATGAAGTGTGACAGCAGGAATATGGACTACCTGCCGGGTCAGTAATACCCATAATGCCTTCTTTCGTTCGTTATAACTTACGTCAATAATCTCGTGTGCACTGTATACTAAGCAAACTATAGCTCGTGTTCCCATTACTGTTAAGAGATTTGAAGGTCGTGGACTGCATTACCAAGGGATTAAGATCCACGGCTGTGACTGCAATAACCATCATGGCCTTGCATGCGCCAGCAGGAATGCCTAATACCGCAGACCTGCAAGACTGCATCCAATCTTAGCCAACTCTCATCTTAGGGGATTTTATGCTCGGCACATATTAATTGGTAATTCCGGCCTTACCAACCCAAATGGGCTGCAGCTGTTAACACCATTAAACTCGCTAGGGGGAGTACGGCTCGTAATTGATATCGAGCCAACCTTTGTGTATGCCGAGATCCTTGACTTGTCTGCAGGCCTCAATATTTCTCATACTACACACTCCTCTATCAATGTTCATGGCATGCTGCTATGCCATCACCATCTTTAACTTAGGAAAATCAACATATTTCTCCAACCGAAAACGAAAACGGTTCACGGTTCCTGCTCACCAGTGTAGCTGCTTAATTTCCCGCATGTCCGGCTGGCATAACTTTTAGCAGCTTGGCGCTACTGGAGGAGTTTTACAACGACCAAAGTGAAAGCATCCGATAATTTTCACAGCCTAGTGAAGAGGTGAGACACAGTAACACATCACAGCCAAAGCAAGAACTAATGTCTTGCCTGATATAACGATACGCAACACAAAACACATAAGTTTCTCGCTTAGAAACTGGTTTAGCTTATGGGAAAATATTGGATTTGTTTCAGTCTGCTCCAGCAACTGCCCAGCAGTGCATCAGCGAACTTAAGCAAGCTGACTCGGAAACATCTGTTAATGTACGGCATGCGCACGCCCTTATTAGAAGGGCGTGAGGGACATTAACAAAATTAAGAATGAGATAACCGTTCAAGTCTGTCACTGCACTTGGACCACTTCGTTCAGCTTCGTTAATAGACCGTCTGAAATGAAGGCTAAGTTAGTTCAAGAGTAAGCTTAGACTAATCCACTTCATGATAAACAAAGTACATGAAGCTTGGAATGCCCTCTTCACTGGATCTGAGCTCGGTGCAGCCCTAACCTAAAGCAAAAGTGTCTCCACAGGGGAGGATGGATCACCAACGAAATTTTCATACTGACTACAACGTATCGTACCCGGCATTCCTCATCTCGCATCATATAACATGAGCTATTCCACAGAGTACTACCATTCATGGACGAATGGCCTCATCACCCCCCAATACCCTAACCCTACCAACTTAGTGCCTTTACATCTATCATTATCGGACAAACTGTTTATATAAAGCCTCAGTTATCTTTTACATTATAAATTGAAAGATCTTTTATAAGTTTAAAAATCTTTTATCTCTCATCTCCACGCTGTTATTAGCAATAAAGCGTTTATCATTATATTACCTTATCAAATCTTCTCATTGAGTACAAATACACCATCTTCCTCGATCTTAATGCTGCTTGCTACATTGCCAGTCGACATGTAACCTTGTATTAACAGGCTGAAATGGAAGAACACGGTTGACACTGTTAGACCTCTCACTCTCTGTTCATTAGAAAATGATCTGTTTCGTTTAAAGGGCACTAAAGTGAATTAAGTGAGCTTGAACTTGGTACTCCACAGCACCGATATCCCGATTGTTCCCAGTCCCGGCACAAGTGGATTCAAATTTCCACATCCAATCTCGGGATCCATGTAAACCTGAAAATGGTAAAGAAAACATTGAAAATATGAAACGTTAGATAAATAATCTTATCTGATCAGGATAATTTGGTACGCAAACTGTATGAAATATGAATGCATATGAAATTTGCAGAATTAATGTCACATTTATTTGGTGAATGATAATATCTGAAATGATTCCTTTGGCTCTTCCAATGACTAAATTAGCTATCATATAATTCACATAATATTAATGGAATAAAATGAGTATGAAGAATATACGTATATTTGATTAATACTAAGATGTAATGAAGCCAAGTTAAGTGTTTCTTTTTCTATGTTAGCTGAGACAGCACGGGCAGCTGAGGCCCTAATCAAGGCCATTTCATTAGCACTCTCTCTCTCTCTCTCTCTCTCTCACTCTCTCTCTCTCTCTCTCTCTCTCTCTCTCTCTCTATATATATATATATATATATATCTATATATATATATATAAACCAACCCCTAGGGGGAGATAAACAGCTAGATTGATTGTGGGCCGACTGCCGCAACCAGGATTCGAGCCTATGCGCTCAACTCTGGGTGGCCCGTGAATGCGTCATGGTCAGGAGCGCTAACCTCTACACCACATTCCAAATAAGAAAAAATCAAGCCATCATACCCTACAAGGTAATACTTACACTCACCATTTTCTGACTTGATACAGATTTTCAAAAAACATAAATGACCAGTACTACGGTCTCTTATATCTGACTGCTCGTTTGAAACCTCTTCAGAGCGCGTTCAGATCAGGTTCAGAGTCGAGTAGTCACTAGTGCGTAATGTTGCCATGCAATACAATGACAGACTAACAAGTTTCGGAACACTTTGCTAAAATGTAGTGCGACTCATTTGTCTGAATATCAACTACGAAAGCATTTGTATGAAAAGTGTTAGAACTGATGCATTTAAATTGGTTGGGAAGTATCCAAACTTTGCTCGATAAGTAGGTCATTTATTACATGCTTTGTTATATACTCCAGATATTTCTGCTTAGCCTTTGTAAACAGTTCACCTCCTTTGTAAATTGTTGAATATCTAATTCAGATCCCTTCAAGCATGCCTCGTATAATGTAGCTTGTAATGTTAGTGAACCACTGAGACCAATTCCATGGACCATTTGTACACTTCATGTCTTCTTTACCGGCCACCAACCACACGTTGGGCAGGAGTGCACAATATATACTTACGGTCTTGCGGCAAAATCAAAACTGAATACCCGTCATACTCTGCCTTAATTCACCAGTCAAAATTACCACTGTTCCTTTGCTTCAAACACACCCCACGGGCCCCACTGTGCTTATCATCCCCCTCCCCCAGTAACTGAGAGATGGGCGCCCCTGGGGAGGGAAATCACGAGTAATCTCCCAAGCCCTGACTCCAAGCTGCTGCTGCCGTCGCCGTCGTGTATGATTATCATCACTTTAACCCTGTCTTTACTCCTATACACACACACCCACACCCACATACCAGCCTGAGCCAGGTGTGTGTGTGTGTGTGTGTGTGTGTGTGTGTGTGTGCAAGATTACAGGGTAAGTTTTTACACTGGTGTTGCCCCGTCTCCTACCCTTGTATATGTACCTTATAGTTGTACCTTGTACATGTGTGTGTGTGTGTAAACATAAACATATGTAAGTGTATATCATATTTAACAGTGTCTTTTCTAACAATTTCTCCTTTGTCATTTCCGTCTCCATTCATCATTGTCTCGTCTCTCCTCTTATCACACTTTCCTAATCCATTAAGTTACCAACGCCACACAACTCTCGCCACACCATTTCAACCGAGCCTCAGTCTCATTACTCGTCATACTTTTATCTGAACACCACCGTCTTTATCACCTTCCTCCTTATAAATCGCTTTTCCGCCTCCTCGTCCTTTTCCTTTCCTACCCCCCCACCCAACCCCATCCCACGCCCCTTCCCGCGGGGAGCTGGTTGGTGGCTGACCGAGCGGGTCACATGACACATAGTTGGTGGTCCTCGCTGTCGACTTTCACACCAATCGACCCGTCGTTCGGACAAACTTTGACGCCTTAAGTGTCAAAAATTCCCCCTCGCGCTCGTTAGTGCTCCGAGGGGTGAGTGTGGCCATAAAGCTGAGGGGACCTCTAATAGCTGCTTTATATGTGAACAAGGGAGCCAACTCTCCTGCTTAATGCTTGCGTCTGCGTCTGGCAAAGGAATTTATAGACTGTGGTTCATAAAATGAGTCAGAAGCCTTGCTTTATCTTAACGAACCATCATGTGTGGTTCTATTATGAATATGTCCCTATTAGGATTCAATTTTATGGTCCATACATACCCCTGAATTAAGCACAGTTGACACCCGCTGAACGAAAGATTACACACATTCGGAAAAAACAAGAAGCGCCGACACCTCCTCGCCATCGTCAGCTGGACTGCCCCAACTAAAGGAAATGAACCCAGGGAAGTCGGCTAAACCCACACTCCGCCCCGGTCGCTTCCATTACTTTATAACACACTGTAAACCAATTGACCGGTCAAGCGCGTTACACTCCGAGTGCCACAACCACCCTCCAGTGACAGTTAATGAATAGCCCTTTAATGAGCGGCAAATGGGCGGCACAAAAGCCACGTCTGCTGCTTTCCTGGCCCGAGGGGCGAAGATGTTTGTTGCTTGGTTTACGGATAATTCAGGAGTCCCAGGTAAAATGGCATGCATATTTCTCTCTCAGTGATCTTAAAGCAGGGCTGAAAACATTTTAGGGTCTGCATTAACAGTTGGATTAAGAGTGATTTTATGTTTGATAAGAGAATAAGTGAAAATGAAGCCTGAGGACAAAGGCCGTCCACAAAGACCCTTAAAATGAGACCGACAACCTCGTGACGGTGGCATAAAAGGATCGTAACCCACTTCCCGGGTTTTCTTCACCCAGAATAAGGATGTCGAATTGACACACCGTAGAAAATCGGAGGAAGGAGAGACCACGAGAGAGGCTGGGGCAGCTGAGGGCGGCTACTCACCTCAGCACCAACCACGTACGGCTCCCACAGCAGCTGGGCTGTACGTGGTCTCCCTCCCTGTACTACATGTTACGAGTAATGTTGAAATGTCAAGATCTGTTTATAGGAAAGATGCAACCATGAGATGAAGGCAGCCATAGGTTCTGTGGAGAAGACAAGAACAACCAAAGACTGTTGAAATGAGACGAGAGCAACCATGGGCACCATAGAGGAGACCTAAGGACACTGTAAGGGAGATCGGGCAACCACAGGCACTATGGAGAGAGATGCAACATGAACACTATGGATCAGAGGCACTATAGAAGAGACTTAAGCACCTATAAACACGAGGTGAGATGGGGCTTTGGATAGGATAGGAGAGAGTGAGCCAGGATGAAAACAGACAAAGGAAGGATAGTCGCGAACACTGTCGAAGAGACAGAAAAGTTTAGATACGAAGTGGGCGAGAGACGGCCATGGGTACTGTAACATGGATAAAGGCAGCTACGGGCCTTCCGCATGGGGCAAAGCCACCCTCGGTTAGTGTAGATTGGGCCTTGAAATAACCGCAGACAATGCACGGGGAAGGAAGTAGCTGAGGAAAAGACGCTAAAAGGAACGGAGTACTCAGGACTATGGGTTAATGACTCCGCATTACTTAGCACACGCACATATGCAGTTATCTCATGGTTATCTTCCACGGGTCACGTAACCTTCCCATGGGGCTCCACCGTGACCAGGCCATATGTGGGTGTGGGTGTTACTAAGCTCTAGAGTTGCGCCACCTTGCCCTTGTACCATAACAATCCTGTCCTTGAAGCAACCCCAGTAATGATGTTATGTAGAGTAGAGTCTTTACCTCTGACAAGTGGTGGAAACGAGACAAAAGCTGCATCTAGCCAGGATTTCTGTTACTTGAATATTACAGAATACTCTAAGTATCAAATGATTTACTCTGAAAGCTACTTTATCAAACACTGTCGTTGCAGAGAGTATATTTAGTGCGTATCTTCTTTTATACTGTTCTTAGTATTATGCAGTATACTGTATAATACAGGTAGGTATGACCTACTATATCTAGACATACTTAAATACTCATCTCAGAGTCGAAGGCTTGCTTATAAGAACGACAAATTCTTGTTAGTATTTACATTATTCCTAATAAGTGACGCCTCTTTCATTACAAAAAAAAAGTGGAATGGATGAAGACCCTGAGATGTGTGTGGGAGAGGTTGGTATGTATCAGGGTGGCCTGACTGTGCTCAGCAGTCAGCCCACAGCTGAGGACCCTGCCCATCTGAACCTGATGCACGGTCTTCCTCCCTTGCTTGTCTTACTCCTGCCGCACCCGAGTAAATGTAGATGTGAAGTACTGAGGACAGGACAAGGTGGATGAAGGTCTCAAAATGAGTATAATCTCGCACGAAGTAAGATGTGGGAATCTATGTGTGAGTTGGGGGATGACAACATCCCCAGCCTGGTGCCAGTGTACCTGACTGGGAGAACAGGAAAGGAGACGAGCTTTCTGCTGACAAATATCTGAACAGCTTTCAAGGCAATATTCAGCAAGCTTCCCAAATTTGGTCAACGCACCTAAAGAATAACAAAGAGCTAACAGAGAAGGTGCAAACGAGTGCAACAAAGATGATACCAGAATTAAGAAACCTGAGTTACAGGGAAAGACTGAATGACATAAAAAAGAATGCCCAAAAAAGTATTTTTACGGTACAAGAATGAAGGATGGATGGAATGAAACAATTTCGTAATAAAGAAGGCATGCAGGAAGTTATAAAGTTGTGCGATAAGACAGTACAAATGGGTAATTACACACACACACACACACACTCTAGTTTATATGTGTGTGTGTGTGTGTGTGTGTGGCATACGAATAAGTGAAAAGATATGAATATATACAAGGTTAAGAAACGGGGTAGCAAGTGTAAAACTTTCTCCACATAACTCACAAGTACTTAAAAACAAATAGTAATCACACAGACACAGACACACACACACACACACACACACACACACACACACACACACCTGGCTCGAGCTGGTATCTGTGTGTGAATAAACACGTAGGAGTAAATACATGCTGCATATATACATGGTTAAAAGACGGGGCAACACGAGTGTAAAACTCACTATTCGTAACGCACAAATAGCAGTCTCTCTCTGTCTTTCTCTTCTCTCTCTCTCTCTCTCTCTCTCTCTCTCTCTCTCTCTCTCACACACACACACACACACACACACACACACACACATTCATTCAGTGAATCAAACCTAAATAGTACCTTAATAAAATATTCTCATAACCCACAATAATCACTAGCTTACATTATATCCATACAGTTTAGAGAAAACTTCACTTTTGTTATTATCATTATCATAATGATTATCATTATTATAATCATCATTATTATTATCATCTATCCCTGGGGATAAGGAGAAATATGACTTCCCACATATTTCTTGCATGTCGAAGAAGGCGAGTAAAGAGGGGTGTGAGCGGGAGGCAAGCGTTTTGGCCTATCTGGAGATGTTAATCGTGTAAATTGTAAAGTTTGTGGTCAAAGATTTGAACACAAACTAGAACACTGTGTTATAGGATGTGACAAAAAAAAATTGGAGCCTTCAAGATTAGGTCTAAATAAGCCCTGCAAGAAATGTCACAACACATTATTGTTAATAACAAGATACCTGAAACTTTAAGTTTGTAACCACTTTTTGCATTTAGTCGGTAAAACTTTACGTATGAAGCTACGTATGCAATGAAATACCTGTTATGAATTATAACATCCTATGTAGTATCAACCCACCGGGATCTGATTAAGACCCTTTGTAAGCTCTGTAATCCTTTTGCGCTACCGCTCACGGGAGGAGCGTGGGGTGCACAATAAATCTGCCGGGGTTACTAGCACAAATTAATCAGTCAATCGATCCCTCCCGTATTATCATTCTCCGGGAGTAAACACGGAAAGAGCCAAGCGAGGATGTTTCCTCGAAGGTTTTCTCGTTGGGGTGGGAAAGATAAGCACTTATGATAAGAAAAGAAAATATATCATTGCCATCACAGTAAAGTACATTCACAAAGAATGGGTGTTGTTCCTTCCTCCCCGGAACGTACGGCTGGGCAGGTGGTGGGTGAGGCGCGGGGTTCCCTGGGGTGTTTGTCTGCAGCTGTGGTCGGACGAACTCGGTAAAACAGACACGAGCCAACCAACTCTCTCGTCCACTCCTGCAACTGTGGCATGGCTTCAGGTGGCCCACAATAGCCTTCCATTTTTTATTCTGTTATCATAGCATCATGGAATGGATTACTATAATTCACTCTTTAAAAGTGAAAAGTCTAATTTTGTTAATGATATATGATGTTTGTTACCAGCTCCATGTGTCTAGCATTGTGCTGTATGATTTAGACTGTACAGTATTGTATGGCTGTGAGTCACTCCAGCGCCTGTGATTTCGATGGCTATATTTCTCAGTGACACCCGACATGGCAATAAAGAAGGAAAACATTGCAATGTATTTAAGAAAGACGAAAGGGAAGGAAAATACTGACGTTAACTACACGTATTAAGAAGTTATGGCTAGTAATTAAAAAAAAAAGAATCATCAACACACCATTTCGGTTGTATCTGATCTGACTTTGTATCAGAGAGGAAACGAAAGTAATAACGTTTTCTGCATATCATTTCGTAACGAAAAAGTATCAAAAAGGAAAAGTAACGTTATGAATTAAAAAAGAAACGAAACTATCGTTTTAGATATACTGACTAACATCATCAGTATATTATTCCAAATGTCTGTGGATATCAGATTAAGTAAATATAACTTAAGTCAAATGCTGTGTACTTACTTACCTGAATAATGATGTATGTGATCGGGAAGAGAGACAATTGTTGCGGAAGTGCTTTTCAATATGTTTTTGAAAAGTTATTTGTCGTCATTAGGAACAGTTATATACAGCTCAACAAAAATTAAAAAAACGTAAATGATTAAAAGATGCATGTGCAGGTAAGCACATGAATATGTCGATGGAAGTACATACACCATGGATCCGATTCGAAACCCTTGGCCACACGGAGGTTAAAAGATACACACGAGAAATCTAGTGTTTCTTCGTGGGCCCCAGCCTCATCTTCATGGGAGTAGCATGGATTTAATCACAGCGCAGATGGTAAGATAAATATATAAATCAAAGGACAGAATACGGATTTTTGGTGTATGTGTCTTTTAACCTCCTGTGTGTAGCCGAGGTGGCCGGACGCCCTACCTAGGGGTCGTTCCCGACCCATAGTGTATAAGCATTTGTACTTCCTCGACATACACTCAAGAAACTTATTCCCCGTAATTTGAACATTCACTTTTGTCGCCATTGCCTCCATACAGTGCGCTATACAGGCATTCCGCCTATCCTAAGGCTCGTTATCATGAGCCATACATACAGTTAAAACCCTGACTAACCAATCAATAATACAATCACCCACTTTCTCAAGAAAGGCAAATGCAATCCCATCCACTCCAGCCGCTTTGCCGCACTTCATCTTACGCAAGGCTTTCTCCACCCCTTTTCACCAAACCTCTTGCCAGACACTCAGTTCGCATACCTACACGTCCGAACACATCTTTTCACCTCATTTCTGCTTGTTAGCACTTCCCCATTTTCCCCTTTACAGATGTTCCCATGACCTATTGCCGGTTCTCTTTCCCAAGTCTTCCAATCACTTGTACTCCCTTCCCGGCAAATAACGCCCACACACCTCCTTTTTATCTTTCACAAGCAACGTCGTCATCCCACCACTCACCACCCTTTCTCACCTGCTCACCTCCCCCTTTCCGTATGCCACACAATTGTTTCGCGCATGTAAGCAGTGCCTCCGTAAATACCTCCCATTCCTCACCCTCTCCCATACCTTCATTTACCATCACATTTTGCCATTCTTCCTACACTCAGTCTCTCCGGTATCTCTTAAGACAAGTCTCTTTTACAAATTCACGAACTGAGGAACTCAGGCGGTCCCCTGTGGCAGGCTAACTGTGTCACAGACAGAGGAACTCAGGAGGCCCCTATGACATGCATACTGTACCGCGGACAATGAAACTCGGCCTCTCTGGCAGGTTAACTGCACTGCGTACAAAGGAACTCAAGCGGCCTCCTGTGACAAGTGAACTGTACCACGGACAGAGGAACTCAAAAAGCCGTCTGTTGCTGGCGGACTGTACCAAGGACAGAAGAGGGGCTCAAGCAGCCTCCTGTGGCAAGTGAGCTGTACACGGACAGAGGAACTCAGGAGGCTACCCGTAGCAGACGAACTGTACCATGGAGAGAGGTACTCAGGAGACCCTCTATGGTAGGCAAACTGTACCACGTACAGAAGAACTCAGGAAGTTCCCTGTGGCAGGCGAACCGCACTACGGACGGAGGAATTCAAGCGGCCCCCTCTGACAGGCGAACTGTACCACGGATGAAGGAACTCAGTCGACCCTCTGTGTAAGGTGACCTGCACCACGGACTGAGGAACTCAAAAGGCTTCCTGCGGCAGGCAAACTGAATCACGGACAGAGGAACTCAGGAGGTCCCCTGTGACAGACGATGTATAACAGACAGGAATTCAGGAGGCCCCCCCTGGCAGATGAACTTTACTGAGAACAGAGGAACTCAGGCGATCTGTGTCACGGACAGAAAACTTGGGCGGCACCTATGGCATGCAAACTGTACTACGGACAGAGGATCTCGGGTAGCCCCCTTTAGTAGGCGAAATGTACCACGGACAAAGGAACTCAGGCAGTCCCCTATGACAGGCGAACTGTACCACAGAAAGTGGAACTCGAGTTGGTGGGGGGGGGGCCTGTGGCAGGTGAACTGTACCACGGGCAGAAGAACTCAGACGGCCCCCTGTGGCAGACTAACAGTACCAAAGACAGAGGAGCTCAAGCGTCTCCCTGTGGGAAGCGAACTGTACCACGGACAGCAGAAGAACTCAAAAGGCTGCATGTGTCAGGCGAACTGAGGCAAGGACAGAGGAACTCAGGCAGCCATCTGTGGCAGGTGAACTGTACAACGGACAAGGAACTCTGGAGGCTTTCTGCAACAGGCGAACTGAAACGAGGACAGAGAAACTCAAGTGGCTCCCTGTGGCAGGGTAATTGTACCAAGGACTTAGGAAGTCAAGTGGCCACCTGTAGCATGCGAACTGTACCACTGAAAGAGGATCTCAAGTGGGCCCCTGTGGCAGGCGAAACGTACCACGGACAGAGGAACTCTGGCGGCCCCCTTTTGGAGGAGGAATGGTAACAAGGCCGGAGAACTTCAAAAAGCCCCTGTGGCATGCTAACTCTCCTACGGACAGAGGAACTCAGGCGGGCCCGTGGTAGGCGAATTGTAGCTTGGAGATAGGAACTCATGAGGCTTCCCATAGCAGGTAAACTGTACCAAAGACAGACGAACCGAAACAGCCCCCTGTGGCATGCGAACTGTACCAAGGACAGTGTAACCATGGACAGAGGAGCTCAGGAGGTCCCCTGTGATAGACGATGTGTACCACAGACACAGGAATTCAGGAGGTCCCCTGTGGCAGGTGAAGTATACTGAGGACAGAGGAACTCAGGCTGCCTTCTGTGACAGGCGATCTGTGTCACGAATAGAAAACTTGGGCGGCGCCTACGGCATGCAAACTGTACGACGGACGATAGAACTAAGGTCGCCCCTGCGGCAGGTGAACTTTACCACGGACAAAGGAACTTAGGCGGCCTCTTGTGGCATGTAAAATGTACGTGCCACGAACAGAGGAACTCAAACAGCCCCCTGTTGCACTCGAACTGTGCCACGGACAAAGAAACTCAGGCGGGTCCCTGTGTCAGGCGAACTGCACCACGGATGGAGGAACTTGGGCAGGCCCTTGTGGCAGGCGAACTATTCTACGAACAGAGGAACTCAGGAGGTTTCCTGTGGGATGCGAAATGTACCACAGACAGCGGAACTCAAACGGCCCTTTGTGGCTTGCGAACTGCACCACGGGCAAAGGAACTTAGGCGGCCCTTTGTGCCAGACAAAGTATTACACGGACAGAGGAATTCAGGCAGCTCTCTATGGCAGGCCAAGTTTAACACGGTCGAATGAACTCAGTCAGCCCTTTGTGGCGGGCCAACTGTATCACGGACAGAAGAACTCAGGAGGTCCCCTGAGACAGACGAACTGTACCTCAGACACAGCAAGTCAGGAGGTCCTCTGTGGCAAGTGTTTTACCACGCAAAGAGGAACTCAGGAGGTCCCCTGTGGCAGGCAAACTGTACCACGGACAGAGGATCTCAGGAGGTCCTCTGTGGCAGACGAACTATATCACAGATAGAGGAAGTCAGGAGGTCACTTGTGGCAGACAAACTGCAAAAAAAGAAACTCAGGAGGTCTCCTGTGAGTGGCGAACAGTCCCAAGGACAATATAACTTAGACGGCCTCCTGCAACAAACGAACTGTACAACGGACAGAAGTACTCAGGAAGTCCCCCGTAAGAGGCGAACTGCATCAACGCTAGAGGAACTCAGGGGATTACCTGCAGTAGACGAACTATACCACAGACACAAGAAATCAATCGGTCACCTGTAGCAGTTAAACTGTATCAAGGACAGAGGAACTCAGGCGGCCCCCTGTGACAAGCGAACTATTCCACAGACAGAGGAACTCAAGCGGCCTCTGTGGCAGATGAGCTGTACCAAGGACAGAGAAACTCAGGCAGCCTCCTGTGGCAGGCGGACTGTACCACGGACAGAAGTATTCAGGAGGCCCCCATGTGGCAGACGAACTGTACCACGGACAGAGGAACTCAGACGTCAACCTGAGGCATACAAACTTTACCATGGACACCGGAACTCAGGCAGCCCCCTGTGATATGTGAGTTGTCCCACCGACAGAGGAATTCAGGAGGGCCCCTGTGGCAGACGAACTGTACCAAGAACAGAAGAAATCAGGCGCCCGCTCCGACCATAGTACACACATCAGATCTTTGGCGACCACATCCATGTTCGCCGCTCTAGACCTGTGGCAACGACCCACCAGTACAGATTTACCTAAATCTGTTTAATAGTTTGAAAAAAAAAGAAAAAAGAACGAATTTTTTATACGTTTCAAGAAATCGGAGCCAACCTGGACCTCTTTCCCTTGATAAAATTGTAAACTTATTCTAAGGAGTCAGCTTGAAGTGTAACATCACTTTATGTCATGATGATGGACCGAGACAGCTGCTGCCCAAGATTTATGGAAGTAATTAGGGACAAATAAGATATTATCATTCTCACTCTTAGGTGTCTGTTGGCGATATATATCAGAACAACGTAAATAAGGAGTCAAACATGCGCAATCTATTTTCTCGTGACGTTTTAGATACATCGTTCAGCTAATCAGATCTTGAGGTAAAAGAAGAAACGTTAACAAAACGCTCGTCGGAACACTGCTTAACGCTGAAGAATTTATCTTCGGTGATTTGCACATAAGAGACGTGATATCATCGACCCCAAACAGCCGCTAGCACAGCAGAGTCCCCGGGGTACCACACTGCTATTATATCACGCGTGTCGCTTTGTCAGAGCTTCATTAAATAACACACATTCATATAAGTCATCATTACGGTATGATAACAGTCGTATTAGTATCGTTCACCGCCTGTGACGATCGGAGACAAAAGAAGAGTCTGAGAGAGGACGGTCAGGAATAATGAGAGTTAGGTGGTGAAAATTGAGAAAATTACTTGTTAAAGATATGTATTAGAAACGGTTCACCGCCGAGGCATATTACAGTAGCCAGCGGGTGCAGGAGGCCCCCACATCGTCACTCATCACCTTATCAGCACGCCTGTCGCAGATACTGCCCTAATAGCACGCATCAAGCAGGGGAAAAAAGGAGGCAATCTGACAGCGGAACAGCAGGAGCGGGGAGGGAGGTCGTGGGAGGGGGTGGCTGCTTGCAAACAGGCTGCTTGCAATCAGGACACGTAGCATAGACCGGGGATTAACTTCCACCACGTGCTGCACGTGCGTCCTGCACCCTCCCGCTTTGCTAGCCGCTGCCGGAGAGGAAGGAGAGGGAGAGTGAAGCACTGGAAGCAGTTATGTAGCCATCGGTGGACTTTCTGTAGAAGGTGATGCCATGGAGGAGAACAGGGTGAGGAGGTGGCTGGAGAAGGCGTGTGGACTGGGAAGAGAAGGAAGAGAGATGTGAAACTAGAAACATAATAGGCAAGAGCAGGGGAAAGAAAAAGGTAAGGGAACGGAGAAGAGGCCGAGAGAGAAGACAAATGTAATAAAGAAGTGATAAAAGGAGGGAAGGGAGATGCCAGGTGCGTGGTGGAGAGGACAAGAACTAAAGGTCTTTGGGTAATAGGCGAAAAAGGAAGCTTACCCAAGAGCTGTTATGTTGGCAATCACTGCTTCGGAGAGAATGGGAAGAGCATGAACGGTTTGTGTAAGGGAGAGATTAGTGATGGTGGTTCAGATGTTCAGGGATGGCTTCGCGTGGAGGAGTATGTGAAAAGTTAAGTATGGAGGTGTGTGTGTGTGTGTGTGTGTGTGTGTGTGTTTGTGTGTGTGTGTGTGTGTGTGTGTGTGTGTGTGTGTGTGTGAATTAACAGGGCGTCTGAGAGGGGAGATCTGTTTGTGAGAAGGGTTAAGTATGGATGGATAGGTATATGAATAATGATGGTGTATATGGAGAACAGCATTTGACAGGTCGTACTGGAGACGTGTATACGGGGGTCACCTGCGACGGGCGGTTTGAAAAGTTGTATATGAAGTGCCGAATTGTGTTACTTGGGTTGTAGCTGGAGAATTGTACACAAATAGGAAGGACTGTGTGGAGGGGTATAATTGGAGTTGTTAATGAAGAGCTGCGTTCGAATGCTTATGTACGCAAGTCTCTCTGTAAAGGAGTGTAAAAAGAGAGAGTTGTATACGATGGTTGTGTGCGAAGATATGTGAAAAGGGTTGTGACTGGAGGGCTTTGTGGGTTCAGTTTTGTGTGGGGAGGAGTTGCATGGCTCGGGTTACGTTAGTGTGTTGTATGGGGAGGGTTATACTGAGTGGTGTAAGGGAAGAGTTATGAATAGAAAGGTGTGTTGTATATAAGGATGTGTGTGAAGGTATGCGTATGATGAACTATATGCAGAGAATTGTATGCAGGGATTTATGAGTTGTATGGGAATGAAAAACCTGGGATTCCTTGTGGGGAGTTGTGTGTGGACGGTTGTGTGCGGAGGGTTATAATCTGAGGATTGTATAGAATTATAGCGAAGGGTTATAAAAGATTGGTTGTGTGGAGAAGGTTGTGATTGGATTATTTGTGAAGAGGGTTGTGGGGTAAGAGCTGTGTGGAGAGTTGCATGTAAAGGGTTGTAAGGAGAACATTGAATGTGGAAGGTTATTTTGGGAGAGCTGTGCGAGGTGGGTAATGTGTGGAGAGTTGTGCTGGGAGAGTCTCTTGCTGAGGGTTGTGTGTGGGAGGCTGTGTATGAAGGGATGTGAGTGGGAAGATGTCTTTGGAGAGTTGTGTGTGGAGGGCTTTGTTCATGGGAGATGTTAGTAGGGGTTTCAGTTTGGAGGGCTATATAGAAAGGGTTGTGAGTACGGAGTTATATGTGTGTGGGGGGAACCTGGGGGGTTGCCTGTAAAGGCTTTGGGTGGATGGACTTGGCTTCGTTGGCAAGCCTGTAGGGGAAGAGTCGTGTTTCTTTTTTTTTCATGTTGAAGGCTCCAGTCACGGACAAAAGTCCACATCGAGAATTGAGAAATGGGGGAAAAAAAGACAGGGAAAGTGTTTACGAATTTCTGAGAAAGTGAAAGACCTGTCTCTTGAAGTGAGCCAGATCCTAGTTATTGGGAGAGTTCCAAAGCATCGACATGTAAGGAAAGAAGCAGTTATCAAAACGGCACACTCTTGAGTTGCCGATGGCCACACAATAATCATGTGACGCAGCAGCTTG
>JAYMFT010020806.1:0-16429 GCA_038088735.1 Panulirus argus
TCTGTGGTTGTTTGGCATCACCTTCATTCCTGACTCTGAATTTATATGCTACTGATAAGCAGTCATATTCTTACACTCACACATAAGTACTTAATAGTAGAAAATATGAATTATCATTAACACTGAAAAAAATAATGTATTTAGGTGTGGAATTTTCCACTTGTGACATCATGTCGGCACTCAAAAAGTTTCAGATTTTGGAGCATTTTGGATTTTGGATTTTTGGATTAGGGATGCTCAGCCTATAACTAAATGGATTAGTAAGTGAAATTTCTCTTAAAATTTTAGCCCTTTAAAGTTCAGGGAGAGACACTTAGAAAATCAGAAAAAAATACCCACTCATTTAGGGGTAGAATTATGGGTTTGTGTGAGGGTAAAAGCTAAGGAAGGGGTAACATTTCTGCTGAAGGAAGATTTCTGGAAATGTGTGGAAGAGTGTAAGGAAGTCTGATATGGGTAGAAATGAAAGCAGATTGCAAGAGATGGATGATCATTAGTGCTTCTGCACTTGTCCATGAGAACTCTGACAAGGAGAGGTGAGTGCTTCAGGAGCAGCTTAGTGAGTGTGTCAGCAGTTTTGGTGCGAGAGGGCAGGTAATAGTGATTTGAATGCAGAAATATGGTTAATGTAGCAGTTGTGGATATGAATGGGGGAGCATGAGATATTCATTGATGTGAATGGAAATGATAAACAGCTTGAGGAATTGTGTACTGAAAAAGGACAAATGACTGGGGTTTATTAGTGGATTACTAACTAATTGATAGGCATGCAATAATTGGTAAATGGGGAATGCCTGGAGTAAATGAGAATGAAAGTTATCTCGTGGATGTCTTTGCAGAGAAGGATATATTTCTTGCGAACACCTTTTTCTGCACAAGATGATCCACAGGTACATATGGATGAGATATGATGGAAGAGAAGAACAAAAGGGTTTGATTGACTATGTGGCAGTGGATGAAAGGTTGAGAAAGGCTGTGCTAGATGCTAGAGTTGTGAGAGGATTCTTTGTAGACATCATTTTGCAGTTCTTGTTGTGGGTGAGGATCAGGGAGAAGTGGAAGTATGGTGTAAGGAAGAATGGAGAGGAAAAGTGTTAGCATGTGAGAAGATAAATCAGAAAGAATGCAAGGAGTATGAATGGAGATAGACCAAAAGTTTAAGAGGAAGTACAGTAAATGAAGGGAGACAGTCATGTGTGAATGAGGTGTTTGAAGATGTTTAGATAAAAATTGTTAAAGGTTGTAGAATTAGTAGTTAGATACAAGGTCATGAAATATAGGAATAAAAAAGATGAATGGAGGAAATTAGAAATTTTATGGAAGAGAAGAAAATAGCGTATGGCAGATTGTTTGAAAAGAATGTACCACATTGTACCAGTGGAATATTAGCAATAGAGGAGGGAGCAATTTACATGTGTAGGTGGAATGTTAAGAAGCTGATAGAGGAAAGCAAAGATAGATTAGATGAAGATTTTGGAAGAAAGTTGCACGAAAAGTTTAGGGAAGACAAGAAAGTGTACTGGAAGGAGGTGATAAAGGATATAGATGGATGTAAGAGTGGCAGTGATAATGTGAGAAGTAAGGAAGGGGAGTTGCTGAATCAAAAGGAAGAAGTGAAAGAGTATTTTGAAGAACAGATGAAAGTGGGAAAAGATGAGGCAGTTGTTGCTACATGCATGGGTATGGAGGATGGAAGGAAAAGGATACAAGTGCAAGGGCTTATAGCCAGAAGGGAGTTAAAAAGGGCAATAATGAGGCAGAAGGGAGGCAAGGCACTTAGAACGGATGGGATTATGGCTGAAATGTTGAATTATAGAGAAGAAAGTGTGGTAGAGTGGATGCATCTTATGTGTAATTTTGCACGGAAATAGAAGGTTGTGCCTGAAAATGGATGAGAGCTGTTATTGTTCCTTTATTCAAAGGAAAAGGTGCTAAGGATGTATGCAGCAGTTCTTGGGGAAAAGTGTATGCAAGGGTGTTGTGAGTAAATGTAGAATGAGTGAGGAGCAAAAGGGATTTAGGAAAGGCAGGGAATGTGTGGAGCAGATTTTCATGATGAGAATGACTGTGGCAAAGTATCTAGTAAAAGGTAAGACTCTGTATGCTGCTTTTATGGATATGGAAAAAGAGTAAGACAGAGTTGAGTGGAATGCTTTATAGGATGTGTTAAGGATACATGAGGTTGGGGGACAAAACTATTGGATGGCATGAAAGGCTTCTGTGGAATAGCAAATGCATGTGTAAGAGTGGATGGAGAGTTGAGAGAAAGTTTTGGAATACACCGGATGTGAGGCAGGGCTGTGCTATGTCACCATGGCTTTTCAGCATGTATGGTTGGAGTAATAAGAGAGGTGAAAGCAAAACTAGGGAAAGGGGTGTAAAGATGGAGTGTGGCAGTGAGGTAAGATGGCTATTGATAAGCCTGTTTGCTGATGATACTGTGTTGTTTGCTAAGAATGAAGAGGAGTTGCAGAAAGTTGTAAGATTGTTTGTTGTGTGTAAGCATAGATGCTTCAAGGTAAATGCAAGTAAAAGTAAAGTAATGGTGTTAGAAAGGAAACAAAGTGAAAGTATAGATTTTGCAAAACCCTATAGGATGAAAGAAGAAAGTTTACTAAATTGTGTTATAGATATGAGGGGGAAAACAGGAAGAGATGAGAGAATTTTAAGTATTTAGGAGCTATCTTGGGTAAGTTTAGTGATATGGAATGAGAGATAAAGGAGAGAGCGGTACAAGCAGAAGAGTCATTGGATCTCTTAATAAGATATGGAAGGATAGAGGTGTAAGAATGGAGGTGAAGAATGGATTAAGGGACAGCATACTCCTCCCATCCTTAACGTATGAAGCCAAAACATGGACATGGAATGAGTCACATAGGTCAGGCTTCCAGGCTGTGGAAGTGAGCTATTTGAGAGGAGCATGTGGAATGACTGTATGAAATGAAGAAAGAAATGAAGGGATGTATGAGAGATGTAGCATGGCAGGGAATACAAAGGGAGTGAATTGTGAAGTGTTAGAGGCTAAAACACAATAATTTGAGTTTGTTTGGACGTGTGGAAAGAATGCAAGACTGGGTGTTTACAGAGAGAGTGTATGATAGTAATATTATTGGGGTTTATGTGAGAGGAAGACCAGATAGACCACTTAAGGCATGGAGAAATAGAGTAGAAGAGTACTGGAGGGATAGAAATGGTGCAAAAATGCGTGGAATGGTGTATGCGAGGGAGGCGTGTAAGGACAGGAATAAGTGGAAACTCTTTTGCCATGGCCAACCCTTTGATGGGAGTTCCTGGAGGGAATGAGCATCAGAAATATACATAGAGAGATAGATAGCATAAGAAATACTCATGTATGTGAATGTGCTGATAGTGGCAGTTGGTGGGATGCCTGATCATCACCTGTTGATAGCAAGCATAAAGATATGAACAGGCTTTCAGAAAAAAAGAATTGATGTGGGTGAGAAAAGGGTGGTGAGAGTAGGTGAGCATGGATTAGAGGCTTGTGTGAAGATACATCAGGATAAATTCACTAGCAACTTTAGTGCTTCATTCCACATATGAGTGGATGTGGCTTTCTTTTCATCTGTTGTTGGCACTACCTCGCTAATGCAGGAAACAGTGATTAGGTATGAAAGTGTGACAGTGTTGAGCATAGAAAATTTTTAGTCATGATTCTGCTTGTTATGAATGCTAGAATAAAAATGTAGAAAGAAAAATGCATAACAAAAGATTTTTACAGGCAGCTAAAGAACGTCGAAGGCAACTTGAGCAACAGCTTCCCCTGTATGACATGGACGCAGCTCAGCGATGTGATAATATGCCTGCAGAGGAGTTACAATGTTTCCATGCTTATCTTGAACGCATCAAGACTCAGGTTGCTGGGCAAGGACAGGTTCAAGAAATTGTTGGTATTCCAGCCAGATCACTGGCACAACCATTGCTTGCCCAACAACTGGCAAGGAATTTCCCACAAGGCACTGTTGAAAGTATCGATAAGAATGGGAATATCAGTTATAACCCAGACACCTTAACAGGAAGTCTTCCAGTGTATGGGGTTACCCCTACAGACGGCATTCTTGAAACTGACAACCATGTCCACACTGATGATCAGAAGATGGATAATAAGAGGTCTAGATTTATAGGAAAAATGATTGAAGAGTGTGGTGGCCCTAGTAACTTCAAGGGAGAATCTGTTGCTTATAGTGAACAGTATGGAATAGCTCCAAGGACATGCCAACCAATAAGAAGTTTGGGTACTGAGCGACTAGTTGATGGAGTTGCAGCAGATATATCTGATCTCAATATCGGTGGAAGTCAACAGGTGAGTGAGAATTTTGATGCATTTTTTTAAGATCTTACATTATGATTGGATAAAAAGAAATCAACTTAAAGCATGTATATGAAATTTGATATTTCATGTGAGAGTATGCATTTTTGATAATCCACTTATGCTTATCATTGCATTTTTGTTATCCTTCTTTTGATATACTGCAATGAATTCTAAAGTCTCTCACATATTTGAGGGCTGGTGAACCATGTTTGGAATATGATTTTATTTCTTTAGCAAGCAATAGTAGAACTTTAGTTTATAATTTGTAAAATGGTAGCATTGATTGAAATTCTTAACATCATGTAATGACATTATAAGTTCCCAGTGAATTGTTTGATTCTTTCTTAACACAGACAGATGCTTCAGGACCAGATTCTGCTGTTAAGGATCATGTTGCTAACATACAAAGTCAGCAATCTGCTGGATATGGTCAGCAGACTAGTAGTCCTAGTAATCTTAGTTGCACTGTGCCAGCTGTACACTCTGTTACTCCAGGTCAACAGAATTTCATGCAAGGCCAGCAAGGCTGGGTACCGGGTCACCAGGGTTACTTACAAGGTCAGAGGGGCTTTGTGCCTGGTCAGAAGGGCCTCATTCCATGCCAGGAAGGTTATGTACCATTTGAACAGGGCCACTTACCAGGACAAGAGGGTAATGTTATGGATAAACAAGCTCTAATGCCAGGTCAGTTTGGTTATATGCCAGACAAACAAGGTCTTATGCCAGGTCAGGAGGGCTATGCACCAAGTAAGCAAGATCTTATGCCAGGTCAGGATTATGATCTGAGTAAGCAGGGCTTTATACCAGGTCAGGAAGGTTATGTTACAGATAATCAGGGTCTTATGTTAGGTCAGGAAGGCTCTGTGCAAGGTAAACAGGGCCCTATACCAGTTCAGGGAAGATATATGCCGGTAGGAAAGGAAAGCAATATGCCAGGTAAACAGGGCAACATTTTTGCTCAACAGCCCTATACTCCTGGCAAGGAGACCACCATTCATGGGTACCAGATAGGTGTATCTGAACCAGCAAGAATCCTGACCAGTCAAGAGGCTAGCATTTCAGATAATATAGGTAGTGCTGGGAGGCCTGAAAGTTTGATGGCTATCCAAGGAAGAGTACCAGTACAGCAAATGACTGCCAAAGATGGAAACATTGCAACTGTAGAAGCTGTGCAGGCTCCCTATGGGGCTCGCATGGATACCTTAGCAGGTGAGAATTCTTGTAGCTCTCATTATTGTTTAAGTTTATTTAAGATAGTAGTTGAAATCCTAATTTAAAAACAAGATATTTAGTTGAAATCCTAATTTAAAAACCAAGATATTAAGTATTATAATTCATCTTAAATGACACCTTTTTCCACATAGAGAGTGACATACAAATATTTTTAATTTAACAACGAGGATAGGGAGACAAAATCTCTCATGACAAGTTTGCTCAGTGGGCAGAAAATGACTATGCAGTGATGTTCATGTGAAAAACATGCTTATAGTATCATACTATACAAAAATATAGTGTTTTGTAAATTTGTTCCTAGATTGTACATATGTGACCCTTTCTCTTTCTTTCACACCTCTTTGCTATTTCCTTCATTAGTGTAGTGCCTTGAACAGATGACTGAACCTCAGAGGAAAAAGATTCTTATTTGGCTCTATCCTCTGTTCTTTAAGAAAGTAGTACAGGAAGGGAAGATTTCCAGACCCCTGCTCCCACCTCTCTTAGTCACCTTCTTCAACATGCAGGAGATGCATGGGCAGTATTCTTTCTCTCTCATCCCTGGGTTAGGGGAGATTGAATATTAACCACATATCTCCTGTGAGTCATAGAAGGCAACTGAGAGGGGCAAGAGCAGGGGGCTGGATATCTTCCCTTCCTGTATTACTTTACAAAAGAAGGAACAGAGGAAAGAGTCAAATGAAGATCTTTTATCATCAAAGGTTCAAACATCTCTTCTGGATGCTATCATACCCATGCGGGAAATGGTGAACATGTATGAAAGAAAGAATGAGAGTTTTTGGTAAGTGTGGAAGTTTTTTTTTTTTTTTTTTTTTTTTTTTTTTTTTTTTTTTTTTTCTGAGATGGCACAAGCAGCTGAGGCCCTTATCAAGGTCATCTCATTAGCACTGTACATATATACAGGAACACCACCAATTTTCCAGCAACTGAAGGTCCGGCACCTCTTTTAGTCTGGACAAAATCACAAGATGGAATTTGAAATTCCTGCAGCTGCCAGACTTTACTGAGTGACCACAGATGGCTTCTAAGAGAGATGCAAATGTCAGTGGTGGTGTCAAATATAAACACCAGTCCATATTGATCCAAGAGAAAGTTGAACTGTTGAAAAACTGGACCTTGGTGTTTTGTTGTGTATTGGTTCATCACCTGTTTATGTGTATTGGTTCATCACCTGTTTATGATATAAAGAAGCAAAGGGACAAATTATTGAAATTCCATGCAGGCAGTGATTCCAAAAAGCAAATGAGTATTAGGAAAACTATGAAAGATGGTAAGAGTACCGAGCATGATCAGGTGATGATGGAATGGTTTGAACATCAGAGTGATGGAGTGGACTTGTCAGGTAGCACGATAATGAACCAGGCTCAGTTGTTCCATAAAGAACTTGAAATAGAACATGAGTGTGATTATAGTGAAGGATGGCTTCAAAGATTCAAGAAACTAGGAAAATGACCGACTTTTCTGGTCACATTCCTCATAAGTTACTGAGGTCCAGAAATTCGGTCCTTTTGGAACTCAGTCCTGCCCACTTTTGCAAAAACCATAGCCAGAGTATAGTGAAATTGAACAGAATGTATTATTAAGTAGTATTATGAAGGTGGTTTTAGAAAGAGAGTGTAGACATTAGCCAATATGTATTCCATTTCATTCTTTCATATAAAAGTCCTTGCTTGCATTACATCAGCAGTGCATGACTTATCTTTCATCTGTTTCCTTGCCTACTATCGTTACTAGAAGGGATGGAAGGGGGCGAGTCTTCTTACTCATCTGCCTTCACCTCACCTAATGGTTGTTTAATGTAGTAAGATTACAGACAAACAAAGAACCACATCATGGGACAACAGTCTACTTGTTCTCGCATTTTCCTTAGTGCAAACCTGAGTCTCTTTATATTTCCTGTTTGTTTTTCTATAGCTGTTACTACCTCATTTTTCTTTTGGTAACAGCCAGTCATGGAATTTCTCCTATTCTTCATTTCATTATTGCTTTTAGGCATTTTTCTTTTCTCTTCCTACACTTACATTTTATTTATAGGCAAGATGTCAGTAGCACCAGGCACTGATGTAACAGTGCTTTTCCCTGGAGAGAGTCAAGTTCTTCGTTCGTATGATAAGAGCACTGTTGCACCCAGCCAGAAAAGCAAGTTTTCTTGCCAGTATTGCAGTATCCCCATGAATGTTGGAGATGTGGCCATTTTCTGTGAAAGAGCAGGACAGGACAAGGTGTGTTATTGTGCAATTATCATATAGTTTTTCTTTAATGCTTTTCCTTAATACTGCTTGAAAAATTCAAGATAATGTGTAATATTGACAAATTTCTGGTATTGTTATGCATGATATATATATCTTGTTTGGTTGTTATAAGCAGTTAATTCAAGTAAGAAAGTGCAGAAGTTGGTACGAGTTTGGTAGTGTGTGTGAAAGGAGGAAGTTGTGAGTAAATGTGCATAAAAGCAAGGTTATTAGGTTTTGCGGGTAGGTTTGGGTGTGATTTTGAATAGAAAAAATTTGGAAGAAGTGGATTGTCTGAGATACCTAGGGGTGGACATGGCAGTGAATGGAACCATGGAAGAAGTAGCTCATGTTGTGGATGAGGGGGCAAAGGTTCTGTGAGAAATTGAGGAATTTGAGGAAAGAGAGATTGTTATATGGGAGGGTGAAAATGGGTTTGTTTGAAGGTTTAGTAGTCCCAACACTGTTGTATGGATGTGAGGAAGGTGGATGTGTTGCAAATGAAATGTTTGAGGACAATATGTGGTGTGAGGTGGTTTGATCATGCAAGTAATAAAAATGTAATAAACATTGTCTACACCCATACTTTTTCAAAGGCGATATATGACCAAGATTTATTATGAGTACTCATGATAAAATCATCACACATCTAGCCACTGTGACTAGTATTTCTAATGATGTGAGCATCTGCAACCTGCCTCAGTGTACCTCAGTCTATCTTGAGGGAAAGATGTTCTTTCTGTACTTTTCCTGACTGCCACTTCATTTTGGGAATTTCCCTTCTGGATGCAGTGTTTCTTTCACCCGTATTTCAAGATGGTTGACTCTTGCGTTTCAATGGAAGAGAAAGCCTTAACTCTTGCCTTTCAAAGGAAGAGAAAGCCTTAATTTTCATCTGGAAGCAAGAAAATGTGGATGCACATAAGATATCTGGACACACAGGGCACGGAACAAACGATTAGGTGGCTGCATTTTTCAACACCTCATCAATGCCATTCTTTATTGTGGAGATCAAGACCCTGTGGACCCAAAACATGGACCCTAGTAGAATACTTTAGGAACATTGTCAGTTCCACGCCCATGCATCTGCAGATTGCAATCAAGGCCAAACGAGAGAAGATAAAGTATTAAAATATGAGTGTGACATCACCTTTGAAAATGTATGGGGAGGCTAACATGGTATTTTTTGGACTATGTACAAATATAAATATACCAAGAGAGTAAGGTAAGTGTGCGAGTAGAGAGGGAGGGAGATGAGTGGTTCCAGGTGAGGATGGGTCTGCAGCACTGGTGGATGATGTCACCATGGCTGTTTAATCTGTGTATGGATGGCATGGTGAGGGAGGTAAATGCAAGGGTTTTGGAGAGAGGGGTAGGTCTGCAGTCAGTCATGGGTGGAGAAACCTGCGAGATGAGTCATTTGCCATTCATTGATGACATGGTGCTGGTGGCAGATTTAAGTGAAAACTGTACAAGCTGGTTTCAGAGTTAGGAGAGTGTGTGAAGGGAGAAAGTTGATAATAAATGTGAATGACAGCAAGGCTATTAGGTTTAACGGTGGAGATAGACAGGTTATTTGGATTGTGAGTTTGAATAGAGAAATGTTAGAGGAAGTTGATTGTTTTAGACACTTGGGAGTTGGCATGACATTGACTGGAACCATGGAAGCTGGCTGAAGTGATCCATAGGATTAGTGAGAGGCAAAGGTTCTGGACACATATGTGGAAAGAGAGGTTGCCCTCTTTAAGGGCAAAGTTGGTTTTGTATGATGGTATAATGCTCCCATTGTTGTTGTATGGAAGCAATGTGTGGGACTTAGATACCATAATATACAGAAGAGGAAGAATGTGTTAGAAATGAAATGTTTAAGGACAATGTGTGGGTTGAGGAGGGTTGATCGGATAAGAAGTGTTAGTATATGAGACAGGTGTGGTGGTAAGGGAAGTATGTATAAGAAAGCTGAAGAGGATGTGCTGAAATGGTATGGCCATATTAAGGTCAAGTGTAATGAAGGGATGACTATCAGATTATATGTGCCAGTAGTGGAGGGAACATGGAAAAGGGAGAAACCAAGGAGTAAGTGGAATTATGGTATGAAAGAGGCTTCAAGTGTTTGGGGCCTGAACACATAGAAGGGTGTGTAGCATGCAAAGGTATGGAGGAGCAAATTGGAGCGATGTTGTGTTCAGAAGGCAGTGTGCTGTCAGTGGGCTGAACCAGGGCATATGAAGTGGTCAAAAGAAACCATGGAAAAGTTTGTAGGGCCCCATTGTGGATTAGGGGCTCTGGTTTTGGTGCATTACATATGACAGTTATTGAGTGGAAGTGAGGGAATTAGGCCATTCCTCTCTCTGTTCCTGGTGCTGCCTCGTTAATGTGGTAAACAGTGAATAAGTCTGAATGAAAGAAAAGATATATGTCATATATATGGATAGATGGGTGGTGTTACTACTGGTCTACAACTCCACGACATGTGAAACGTTACCTTTGGGTAGGCTGTATCTTTCATTTTACAAAAGAGAGTACAAACTCCCCAAAGGACATATCACTTAAAAGGAGTCCTTCCTGTCTCTGCTGTTGAGGGTACTGCAATATTAGAGCTGCAGGAGCCCCTGGAAAATGGATCCAGGGAAACACCTGGACTCATACAGAAAGAGATCATGAGATAGTTATAAATAAATTGCTGTAGTTAGATAGATATATACTGTATAAGTTATTTTAACCATAAAATTCGACACCTTCTTTTGGACAGTGTTGGCACCCAGCCTGCTTCTGTTGCTACACATGTAAAGAGCTCCTGGCTGACCTCATTTATTTCTACAAAGATGGGAAAGTGTTCTGTGGGCGCCATTTTACTGAAGCTGCTGAAATTCCTAGATGTAAAGCTTGTGATGAGGTATGTGTTGGAGTACTTTACGTGTTTCTAAGTACTGTTACTCACATACCATTTGCAGTTCTCATAAGTAGCTAATTGTAAACTTTTTTTTATTTAATACCCATTGCAGCTGTTCTACTGTTGCAAGTATGAACTAATAATTGCAAGATTGATTTCCTACCTGATTTCCTACCTATACATTGTATAATTAATCTTATGTGCTGAGTATCAAGTATCCTCCCCAAAAAACATCTTGTAAATCATCTAACAAATACTTGAAGGAGAGTAATAAGTCATAATTAAGTGACTAAATTGGATTGATAAGTATACTGGATTAGTAACGTAATGATGCATCTATATAAAATAATCTGTTAAATTTTAAACAACCTTCAATATAGGACTGATCTTTGACTGTTATCTCTGTCAGTGATCAGTGGCTTTGCTTTGGATTACTCCTGTTTCTCATTTGTTGGTCAGTTAGATGATTTTTCTTCCCTTTCCTCCAGTAAGACAGCAAGCTACAGGTGATGTTGCCAGAATGATTTATGCAATATCACTTTTAACTGAAAGTTATTTGGTAAGTCAGTAAAACAAAAGTTGCAGTAATGCCCAACAACTGCAAATTAATTTCTACTGGTGGGTTGGTCATATATAGATATGTAAAATTTGTACTGTATTTTCCAGATTATTTTTCTTGCACTTTACTTCAAGTTTCTCAACCTAGCAGGCACCAGAAGGCTTATTTTGTATTTCATGCTCATTTATGTGGTTATCGCTCTTGTTTAGGCTTTCAAAGATCAATATTGGAACATCCTGTTGTCATTGGAAACAATGATGTTGTGATCCAAGCTTTGTCCACTTATCTCTCCTAAACAAATGCCCTGACTTTTTACACATTATAAAAGATTTTTGAAGATAAAAGCTTCTATCTAGCAAACCAGTTGGCTTGATTGAAACTTCATCTGTGATTCAGTCACCATTTGAAAAGGTTATGATGCCCAGTTTTTGATCTTATTCAGAGATTAGCTTCAAGGAGCTAGTGAACTAACTTTTGTATAAATTTCTCATTGTAAAGGACCTCATTTATGTGCAAATAGACTGGAATATCATAGATTCACATGGATAACAGTATGTATTCAAGACCTTTGAGTGGGAAGAAGAGAAATCTTTTTATCAACACGTATCAGAAGTCTTACCATGGAAGCTGGATCTTGCACAATATAGTAGCCTTAGTCCTTGAATTGCCACTGTATAAGTATGGCAGGAGGTAAACAGTGTTACTGTAAACATGACAGTTGGCAGAATGATCGGCACTATTCTGGGCATTAAGCATCTACCCTGAATCAGGGAATGAGAAGAGAAATAAACAAATGTTTCAAAGCATGCTTCTTATTGCAAAGCAGAAAAATTCTACGATTATATATGGTCCTTACTAGCCAGAGGATTGATGATTTCTTTTCACTTGAGTTTTAGTTTGTACTGAATTTCACCATATAAAGATGTAATTATTGTTAGCATGGCTTGATATGACAAGGTAATAGTTGGTAGGCAGCCAACGATCAGGGAGGTTTACTGCCAGTGCTGCCCACCAGGGTGTCAGGAGAGTTAGTAGCATCTGCTTAGTGAGCCAGAACTCTAATGGTTGTCAAGTTGCACACCTCTGACCTAGTTGGTTGTTTTTTCTTCTTGCTTGACAAACATATGGACTACTATCATTCTGTCCACAAACAAAGAATCTCTCCTTGTCATATGTAACACTTGACAACACTTAACTGACGCAGCTCATTCTTCGTAACTCTACATTTTCCTGCCATGAGCATCATACACTAGCCCTGCCTTTGGTAAAATGGTAGGAGCAATAGATGGAAGTAGTAGATAGGAACATTTAGACAGGAGCATTAGGTAGAAGTAGTAGGTAAGAGCATTAGATAGAAGTATTCGTTAAGAAGTATTCGTTAGGAACATTAGGTAGAAGCCTCTGCAAACACTGTGCTAGACTTGCCCTTTGCCAGTGGCCTGTGAAGGGTGAGGCACTAAAGGTAAGAAGCAGCACTGGAGTTCTTACTTATGAAGACTCTATTGCTGTGGCCACCCCTTTGAGGTAGTTCCAGTTGGAACAAGTTTCAGAGATACAGACAGAAAGATAGTACATTGTGCAATAGAATGAGACAGGGACCAAAGGAAAGAACAAAAAGTATGTAGCCAGTTAATAGTTAAGAAATAACTTTTGAAACCATAAGAACAGTATTTTTTAAAGAAAAAGTTTTGTTGGAGGCTAATTCTTTGGAGAAAAATTTATCTTTGAGTAGGTACTTAAACTCAACTTTGCACATGATTCCTTTATCAGAAAAATTTACACAGCTTGCCTCCTATCATGTTCTTATTTTCAATAATGTATTATGTATGTCTGAAATATAAAAACTTGTTTTTCCCTTACAGCTGATCTTTGGAAATTCCTGGACTCGAGCAGATGGTTTTGATTGGCATATTCATCACTTCTGCTGTAATATGTGTGACACACCAATGGCAGGACAGCGTTATGTTCCTGACAAGGATGGTTATCCTTACTGCCTTCCATGCTACATGGCTTATTTAGCTAAGGTTGTATTGCATGATGTATCTTTAAAGTACAGAACTAAGATATTCCCCTTCCTGCTTGGATGAATTCCCTTGCTGTCAGCATCTGTATTTATTCATCCTTTTGCTACTTCTTTTCTTTTATTCTGAACAGCAAATCAATAAACAATAGCTTCTTTTGTAAAACAGCAGAGGCAGCATGCAGAATACTTAGTAGGTATTGGGAGTATTGTCATTTTTTGGTGGGGGAAGAACCTGAGGAAATGTATATTTTTATAAAAATGCAAGTGTACTTTGATAGGTCATTACATGACATGTTCACTGAAGCCTCTGTGAATTCAGCAAGCCAAAGTTCAATTAATGTTAAATATAGACATTAATGCAAAGTAGACATACTGTAAGTTAGTATACATTGCCATTAAAAGTACTGTAAGTACTTAAAAAGCTAACAGATAATTAAGAAAAGAATTAACAGAAACTATAAAGGCTGGTAGGGTTAGCTTAAAAGAGTCATTGATAAGGCATAAGCTCCCTAGAGCTTCTAACATGCCAGGTAAGAGGAAAGGATTGACTTTACCTATGGATTTTAATAAGGGAGTTAGGGGCAAGGGAAATGAATCATAGCAGAGTAAGCACTTGAGAATGATATGTTCAGCTCGTTAGTGATTGAGTATCTTTGAAAAATGGAGTTAAATGTTATTTCCATGAGTTATGCTGAGATGAATTTGTAAGGGAACCTAGAATCAGACTGAAAGACAAAAGTGGTGGAGCATGTGTATGAAAGGTGCTAGCATGGTAAAGAAACAGATATTTGTAATAATTTATTGGTCCTGCTGAGGTCATCCTGCTTCAAAAGTATAGCATCATTGCAAGCTAGGATTCAAAGTATCACATCACTTTGATAGGGTGTGGCATTGGGGTCTCATCTCTAAGTTTCCCTCTTTTGGCTTCCCTTCCTCACTTTGCTCCTTCATATCTAGCTTCCTCTCCGACCAGTCTATCTCTGTGGTTGTTTGTGGATCAGCCTCCCTCCTTTTCTCCATCAACAGCAGTGTCCCTCAAGGTTCGGTCCTGTCTCCTACACTTTTTCCCCTTTTTTCAACAATTTCCTCTCCTCCGCAAACAATTCAATGCACTCATACACTGACAACTTAACACTGCATTCACCCACATCCTTTAATTTTGCTCCCTCTTCTCTCACTCGATCTGCATCTCGTCTTGACACAGATTCCTCAATAAACTCAGACTTGGACAGGATATCTCAGTGGGGTAAACAAAATTTTGTTACATTCAATGCCTCCAAGACCCAATTTCTACCCAACTCTCTATCGAAAACCCCTCATAACTCTCGTCTCTCCTTTGACGGTTCTGGAATTCCACCTCTTGACTCAATGAACATACTTGGTATTACTGTAACATCCACGCTTTCTTGGAAACCCCACATTATGGGAATAGCTAAGTCTATCTCTTAAGAAACTGGGTGTCCTGTTTAGATGTTGTAACTTCTTCTCTTCCATTTATACAAGGGATTAATTTGTCCTTATGGAGTACTGCTCTCACATTTCAGGTGGTTCGAGTTCTGTATCCTTACTTGACAGAGTTGAATCGAAAGTGGTCCGACTTGTAAACTGACCCAGGCTAACTTTCAAACTTGACTCACTTGCCCAATGCCGTAACGTTGGTTCACTTTCCCTCTTCTATAGGTATTACTTTGGTTTTTGCTCCTGAGAGCTGGCTGCTGATGTAACCCAACCACTAGCTAGACCGTGCAATGCTCGGCAAGCTGCTACGTCACATGATTACTGTGTGGCCATCAGCAACTCAAGGGTGTGCCGATTTGATAACTGCTTCTTTCCCATGTCAAAGCTTTGGAACTCTACCTTTTCATGTCTTTCCCAATAACTATAACCTGTCACATTTCAAAAGACAGATCTTTCACTTTCTCATAAATTTGTAAATGCTTTCCCTTGTTTTTTCTTTTTCTATTTCTTAATTCTCTCTATATTTCATTTGAGATCTGGCCTTGATGTGAAAATTTGTCTGTAACTGGAGCTTTAAAATACAAAATCTGGGGGATGAGAGGGCCTGGGAAGTGAGTGTGTAAAGGGAGAAAGTTGAGTGAATGTGAATAATCACAAGGTTATGTTTAGCATGGTTGAAGGATAATTTAGGTGGGATGTAAGTTTGAATGGAGAAAAATTGGAGGAAGTGAAGTGTTTTAAATATCTGGGAGTGGACATAACAGTGAATGGAACCATGGAAGCAAAAGTGAGTAATATGATGGGGGAGGGGGCGAAGGTTTTAGGAGCACTGAAGAATGTTTGGAAAGAGAGAATGTTAACAGGGAGGGCAAAAATGGGTATGTTTGAATGAATAGTAGTCCCAACAATATTATATGGTTGTGAGGCATGGGCTGTAGATAGGGTTGTGCAGAGGAGGGTAGGAGGGTAGATGTGCTGAATTGCTTGAGGACAACATGTGGTGTGAGGTGGTTTGATCAAGTAAATAATGAAAGGGTAAGAGATATGGATGGTAGTAAAAAGAGTGTGGCTAAGAGAGCAGAAGAGGGTGTGTTGAAATGGTTTGGCTGTTTGGAAAGAATGAGTTAAGAATGGTTGACATAGAGGATATATTTGGAGAGAACAAGGTGAATGGGGAGACCAAATGGGAGATGTAAGGATGGAATGAAAAAGATTTTGAGCAATTGGGGCCTGAACATGCAGTAGGGTGAAAGGCATGCACTGAATAGAGAGAAGTGGAAAGACATGGTATACTAGGGTCAACGTGCTGTCAGTGGACTGAACCGGGGCATGTGTCTTGGATAAACTATGGTAAGGTCTGTGGGGCCTGGATGTGGATAGGAAGCTGTGGTTTCAATGCAATACACATGACAGCTAGAGACTGAGTGTGAACAGATATGGACTTTCTTCGACCGTTTCCTGGGGCTACCTTGCTGATTAGGTGTGGAAGGGAAGAAGAGAATGCATATGTAATCATTTTTGTTCTTCTTTTTCATGCATTTTGTGCTGTTTTCTGTGAGGCAGGTGGTGTCGGGAATGGATGATGGCAAGCAAGTATGAATGTGTACATGTATATGTATGCATACATATATATATATATATATATATATATTATCCCTGGGGACAGGGGAGAAAGAATACTTCCCACGTATTCCCTGCGTGT
>JAYMFT010020817.1:0-16429 GCA_038088735.1 Panulirus argus
GCTTTTTATATATATATATATATATATATATATATATATATATATATATATATATATATATATATATATATATTAGGAAAATTGATTCAATTTAGATTGGTTGTGCTGGTTACTTACACCCGGCTGTTGGGGATGGTAGACACTGAAGGGAATTTACAGTTCAGACAATGATGGTACGTCTCATAAGGCGCGCGATACAACGGCTGGCTGCTCGTTGTGCAGATAAAATCCTCGTAATGGGGAACGATAATTAGACATTAACGGAGTGGAAGGAGGACACTTGAGATCTCTTGAACTGGTAGAATATTTGGAGAGAGGTTAACTTGCTTTGTCAACAGAAAATTGAATGCTGGTGGATTTTGTTTGAGCTTTCCTTAACTTCGAATGTTGAGAAAAAAAGGGTGGAATTGAATGTGTGAAGACAAAAAAGAAATAAGGATACTGAGTGTATGAAAGCAGAAGAGTTGCTGATTGTTTAAAGACGAGAGAGGAGCTACTGAATGTATGAAAGCAGAAGAGTTGCTGATTGTTTAAAGACAAGAGAGGAGCTACTGAATGTATGAAAGCAGAGGAGTTGTTGATTGTTTAAAGACAAGAGAGGAGCTACTGAATGTATGAAAGCAGAGGAGTTGCTGATTGTCTAAAGGCAAGAGAGGAGTTACTGAATGCATGAAAGCAATATTTTGAAGACAGTCTAAGAGCTGTTAGAAGCAAAAAGAGGAGTTGCTAAACGTTTTAAAGTAAAACAGGTGCTACTGACTGTTTGAAAGAAAAAGAAATTAATGAATGTATGAAGGCAAAAGAGGAGGTATTGTATATTTGAATGTAAAAGAAGAGAGAATGAATGTATGAAGAAAAAACATTAGCTATGGAAGGAGGGAAAGAAGAGATTGAATGTATGAAATAAAAAAAAGGAACAGCTGAACGGTTGAAGGCAAACGGTGAATTCCTGAATGTATGAAAACAAAAGAGGAGTTACTAAATGTATGAATTCAAAACAAAAGTTACTAAAAAAAAAAAGGAAAAGAGTGTTTAATAAATGAGGAACTATGATTGCATAAAAGCAAAAAAAGAGGTACTGAATGCTTGAAGACAAAAGGAAAGCTATGAATGCATGAACAAGTCAACCAATGACATTCATTTCAGAGAGGAGGATATACCATGAGAAGGCAAATTGCTTTTTCAGGTCACGATACATTGTGGTATGGTGCTCACGAAGGACAGTCCAAAATGCGACAATGAAGAAAAAATAACAGATAAATTAGTAAACTATGACGTATTCACGGGCCGCCCAAAGTCGAGCGCATAGGTTCGAATCCTGGTTGCGTCAGTCCGTCCAAAGTCAAGCCAGCTGTTCATCCAAAACCTTAGGGGTTGATCGATTAAAATGGGTACCTGCCTCGGGCTAGGGTATATAGAGATATATCGCTAATGAAATGGCTTTGGTTAGGGCCTCAGGTGCCCGTGCCGTCTCAACTAACATAAAAAAAGTCAGAGAGAGAGAAACAACATGCATGACAATGAATGATCAAGATGGTTCAAAATATAAATGGTACATATCATATACATAAAGATGTGGATGGATTGGTGAGAAAAGGAAGAAATATATCAACTTAAGGGCAGTTTTGGGTAAAAAATCAATTGGGTTATCGTGGTTATTGTTGAGATGAAACATGCTTTGGGAAAATAGTTGCATATTGTCGTATCTAAAGGGTACATAGACTTATTCCCAAAGCATTTCCTGACCCCATTCTCCATGGGGGTACAAGCAAATGATGCAGTTTTCTCAGATAATTGGGAAAAACAGGAAAGACAAACTTTATCTGCATCGATATTGTGACGGTAAGAAGTCACGCGATAAAGATGTCCCTGACAAATATTCCCAGAAATGTTGAGGATACAATTAAAATGGTGCAAAACGTGGAAGGTGGGAAATCCAACTTGACAGAAATAGACTGGGTACGTGTAGAGTTCCGCATAAAATGGAGCCACGGTCTCCAGGAGGTGTTTATGTATTTTCTCTACATGTGAGTAGGACTTGCTGATAGAGCGTGGTGTTTAGCCTACTGCAAGGACGTTTAAGTGGGAGTTAAGGATATAATATGGTGCCCAAGCCTATTGCTAGAAGGAATGTGAAGGATGCACGTAGATCCTTTTACCCCCGTCTCTCTTCGCTCTTCCTCTCAGTTTATCTGAACTATTTTAGCTCACGCTTGTCAACCCTCTCAGTCACACCGTACATTCTACCACACTTCGTGCTTACACTGTCATTACTTTCTTGCATGATCAACGCCGCCTCACACCAAATATTGTCGTAGGACATTTAATTTCCAGCCTTTTTTTTTTTAACTTTCCTCTGTTCTTTTCCATTCAGGGCACAAGACGTGGATTCATACAGCATTGCTGAGACTACTACCCATCTTTGCCCTAACAGACGTTGATTTCTTCCACTTCCACTTCTCTCAACCTCTGATTCCCTCAGCCCTATCACGATTCAACATAGAATGGATTAATTTCTTTAAAAAAGAAGGGTATGAAATACCACCTTGTAACTATTTCTCCGTCTGTCTACATGCCAGTATACGAGCCTAGCTTATCAAAAGCAAGACATATGTAGTAGAAGTGCGACGCAGTAACTCAGACATATTTTAATGTCTGCAGCAATGGTTTGCGGCAGTTCAAACTACCTCGTTAGCAGTTTTGCTGATTCTTGCCATGACTGCCCTACAGGTCGAATGCAGGCTGGCGCATTGCTAATGAGGAATATGAGAGCGTTTTGTGATTGGCTGATGAGTTTAAGAGAGGTTATTATGCTAAAGTCGGAGGTGGACAACTACATGGTAATCACGCGATGCAGTAGATTGTTCGTTTTTTACGCGGTCTAGATAATGACATGGGCACATAAGCAGCCAGGTCTCAGGAGAGGGAATCAATGTATTGTCTATATAGGAGAGACATTGAAACAGCTCTATGACAATAGGCTACGATATGTTGTACTTATTAAAGTGTATTCCCGTTACCCAACAAAAATTTGTTTGTAATGTTACGTGATAAGTAAAACTGTCGTATAACTGAGGATTCCTTTGGGATGAGTTTGTTGTCTCAGCCTGAGAGATGTGAGGAGACCTGAATGAACTGCAGCATGCAGCTAGTGTAGTGAGGACCTTGTGTTCTCCAGTCTACATGTGGGTGAGTGTGGGGACCTGGTATTCACCAGAGAACGACGCTGTGTAAGGAGACAGTATGGTCTCTCGAGGAAGGAAAGTGGATTGTGAGAAGACTGTATAAAGTCTCTGGTTGAGAATACTTGTAATGATATCGGTTAGCGTTGCTGACCTTGATTCACTCACGGGCTGCAAAGGGGTCGAGTCCGCATAGGTTCGAATAATGGTCTCGGCAGCTGTTCTGACGAAGCAAGACCGTATTATTCGCCACAGTGTGGTGAGGTCGTAGCGCCACCCTATACCACTACAGTGAGGAGACGGAGTCACAAGCCCCAGAGGCGAGATACGAGACGAAAGACAACATGGCGTGGATGAGAGAGACGCGGAGATGGGGAGAGAAGCTTGAGGTTCAGGTCAATCAAGGCCAAGAGATGAGGCCGAGACTGTATGTTACGCGGGTGACAGAAATGTGTGGGCAAGGGATCGCGTGGCGGGTGATGCCCCGGTGTGAATGTTGACAGGAAAGAATAACTGTGAAAAAGGAAATAAGAAAACATCAAGTCGCCAACGTAGAAATACATTGAGAGGCGAAATATACTGAACTTTCAGTGAGTCAAGGCAGGAATGTTCGAATACAATAAGACACAAGCCACCGTCATTAGCGGTAAAGCTGACAATATTGTGTCAGTTGTTCGTCCACACCGGGGTTGGTCGATATCCCTGTTTACAGTCATTATTATATCTTTTAATGTTAGCTGAGACGGCACGGGCAGCTGAAGTCCTAATCAAGGCCATCTCATTAAAGGTATGTTAATATATATACTCTAGCCTGAGCCAGGTACCCATTTTATCGACCAACCCTGGGTGTGGATAAACTGCTGGGTTGACTGTGGACCGACTGCCGCAACCAGGATTCGAACCTAAACGCTCGACCCTGTAGGGCGACTCGTGAATGCGTCATGGTTAGGAACGCTAACCGCTACACCACAGGAGTCTATAACCACTTCTCTCTGGGTTTCGGAGAATTTGATTTGGAAAGCAATCTTCTGTGAAACAACCTGCTTACTCTAAGGTCTAAGTGTATGATGATATTGCTCAAATCTCCCACAGTGATTGCTTCTTCGCTCTTTGCTGAAGATTTGATCTCATCATGCAAATAAGTATCGTTTTCTTCACAAAGTTTGTCGGGTACACTAACCCAAAACTCATATTCGACGCCATTGCTTCAAATATACAACGAATCACACGCATTTGACCTACAATATTGTAGCCGCGTTGACCTTTAATATGTCGTGTATGAAGATCAAAACACCAGAACCTAATTTAAGGCGTCTTACTTTTAAGAATGTACTTTCTATCATAATTTACCCCCAAGTCTATGATACTGTTACCGTATCAGGCTTCTCTGAGAGAGTATTATGTCAGTTCATCGCGTTCTAGATAAATAATGCTTCCGGTGTCTGTATTAAATATGTTGATATTTCGTTTAGTTCTGTACGGTGCGTGAGATGTAAGCCTGTGAGGTCACACCACTTGGTCACTGGGGGTCATGTGTGACCCAGCCATTTTCCACACTGGATCTCACTAAAGGGGGCTTGCCTGAGTCATTGATCAACATGGTCGCAACAGATGCCTTTTTCGTGATTTCATTTCATACCCTACCCACTCTAGCAGTACCAAAACCCTGTTTAAGTGAGGGCTACCTCAAAGCAAACGAAATTCTGTCTCAAACAGAACTGTCCTACGGGTCTATGTCATCAGTCCTTACAGAGGTACAGATGCGCTTTACTCCACCGTCCATGGAGAGAGTGTAGACGGTCGGGTGTGGTGTAGATTAGCGACCTCACCGTTAATGAGGAGCCCTGCAGGAGGCTGAGTATGCCAGGGAAGGGAATATGATGTATATAGTCACCAGTCCACCTGACTTGGTAGTCAAGCATTGTGGACTGACCCGTACAGTGGATTGGCCTGTGAATGGACTGACTTGTGTTGAAGACTGACCTGTCTTTTGGATTTTGGGTTGTGAAATTATTTGTTTTGTGGAGTGGCATGTGGCGTGAGTAGTGGAATTACCTGTAACTAGGGTAAATGTGGACATATTGTGTTGTGGAATGGTGCAAGGCTTGTGTTGCAGATCGATTTGCATTACAGACAGAACTGTGATCTGCAGTACATATTTTTTGTCTAAGTCAAAGTTTTCCCTCATGGAAAACGCCCTAATTGATATCAGAATAGGGTTAGAGAATAAGGAAGTAGGGGAAAAAAAGAAGAATAATAATCTTTGAGCTTTGGAACAGAAAGAAAAACCTGCCTTTAAAAAAGAAAGTCAAGTCTTAAGTGCTGGGAAAGACACAAGTTCCAAAGAAACTGCTCTGAACTGACCTGTGACCTGCGTAGCTGGGAGACCTGTGAGTTGAGTGTGGAGAAGGGCGCAGGTCGGGGTCACGTGATACAGCAGGAGGAGGAGGAGGAGGAGACTTAGCAGTCGGCCACTCGGCTTCACTCGGCCCATCCCGACGCTCCGACCTGCACGACAGACGGACACGTCAGTAGCGATGATGATAATGCACAGGGCGAGGGATGGGTTACACTGATGACGCAGGTGCTCTGGTGATGATAATGTAGTGATGATGATTTAGTGATGACATGCGATATACGGTGTCCATAAGGCATTAATGGAAGGAGTATAGACAAAAGTATAATTCCGATGCCCAAGATGATAGCATACTGTGAAAGTGATAATAATGGTGATGATTGAATTGACAATAGTGAAGATGATGGTAGTGAAAGGGGGGGAAAGGGATAGAAGGCCCCTCATCATCACCCATTTGGTTCAAAATTATTAGAAATGTGCATTTATTTGAAGTAAAAGGTGTTCTTTGTAAGGAATATCTACTTACGTAAATGGACACTTTTAATAGACGAATTTTGTTTGAATATTCGAATATCGAACCTGGTGAGAGTTACTGGGAGGCGTACGTGTTGGCAGGATCTATCCTGGTGAAGCCATAGACGGGAGGAAATATTGCCAGAACTTAACTTCTCGAGAATAAATCACATTTCGATGTTCATACATTTTTTTCCCGGGTCACCAGTGTAATAAATCGCTTGGAATAAAGTACCTGACGTCACGTGAGGCTAATGTATACAGCACCAACCATACGACACGTACAGAATACAGAAAAAAATACAGAAATTCAATCTCCATGTTCACTGCAAAACGGAACCCCATCCTGGTGAGGCCGAGATGAAATGTTTAATAATTTTCCCATCCTTAGAAATGATCAAGATGTCGACATGCATCGCTACCGTCCTTAAAATATAGCGAAAGGAGCGATAATTTCACAAGACGGGCCAGCAACTGAAGAGTTCAGGAACGGGTCTTGTGTGCAGAGAGGCAAGCGTTTGAGGGGGCGTGGGCGAGTCGACTGTAATTAACCAGATGATGATGCTTGATGGCTTTGATGTCCGTTAGATTCCCGTTTAATTAAACGTCCTTATGACCAGAACGAGGAATTTATTCAGTGATGGTCCGCTGATTGAATCAGTGATTCACCGCATGTGCGCTGGGGATCCTGTGCGCTGTCTGCCTAGCAACAATCTTCCTGTTCTTGAAGCCGCCGCCCCCTGTTGCATTCGGGCTTCTTATGATGGAGGAAATGCGATTCTGGCGATGTATTCAGTCCTCCTTTTGTGGCGCGCTGCCATACGAGATTAATGACTTGGTCTGCAGTCTATTGGCGTTGTTCCTGGATGTTCATTTGATTCTCTTTCCCTCCTTGGAGTTGAGCCATAAGGCGCCGACGTTCCTAGGCTTGTGTGTTGGCCAAGCAGCGAAGACTTCACCAGCTGGCGGGCGTTGCTGGTTCCTGAGGGGTCGTCTTGTACCTCCGGCAGTCAACTGGTTCACCCCTCCTCACCCCTAAAGAGGCTTTCATCTCGTTGTGACTATGTGGCCTTGATCTCGCCCTAGCCCTGTGGCCAGGCTTGGCTTGAGGGAGGAGCGGGCGCCTCACCTCTCGCCATAACGGGAATGTCCTCAACGGCCACTCCCCTTCCTCTGTTGCTGCTGTGGTGTATTCCTGGCTCACACGTCCTCACGGTCGCTCGCTGTCATTCAACAGACGACCAGGACAACACCTTGATAGTATCATCAGTGAATAAAGAATGAAAATAACTCCTTATTAAGTTTGCTCGATGGAGGTAAATTGTATGCATAACTCACCTCTCTTCTTTGTTGAGTACCTGTTAGAGTTATTCTTTCCCTCAGTATCTGTCAGTTGGAATGAGACCAGAGTGGTCTCCGCACATCCTCTTTTACGAAAAATCCCCTTTTTAAACTGCGAGATTCTCTATAGCTATATCCCTGCAGGCTCCTATGACACGGGGAGTGTTGGGTGCTGACGAGACCTCTCTTCTACTGTCCATCTGTATAGAATTACGACTCTTGGCAACTAAAGAGGTCCTCCGATAGACACCTTCGTCATGGCTCATCAGCGCTTCTGTTGTCTGGCTCTCTCATGTACTCGAACTATTGCTACTGGTGGCCTTCTGTTCCAGACACCAGATGGGAATTTGTGAGCAATGTCGGAGGTGCTGATATGAAAGGTGGGAAATGTCAACGATGGGGACTCACAAGGGCTTGTTCTATGTGACTCTTACGCCACTTGTGAGATCTGCAGTGGACGCCATGACTCGCCCTTATGCAAACAGAAGACTACCAGAGGGGTAAAGTCTTCCTTCCGAGAGTCTCAACTATGAAGGGACTCACGTGTTCGATCGCTAGCGTGTCCTGAAAGGCCAAGATGGGAACCTGGAGAAGATGGCGAGGTCAAACAGTTATACTTAATGTCGCAGACTTTCCATTACTCTGGGGAGTGTAATATGGCATCACACAACAGAGGGGACGTGGTTTGGCGCGCTGTATGCCGTAGGCACAGCAGAAGGACCTGCAAGCCCTAAGACACTTTGTTACAGATCACTCGAGGAACTAAGTGCTGCCGTTGCATACTCTTCCCAACTACACTCAGGTAGAGATAGATCTGCTTCCTTATAGTCCGCTGGCCCGACTGGAGACATTAGAAACAGCAGAGAACGAGTTGTACTCATAGAGCCCCGGCAGGAAATGCTAGTACGTCAAGTGACTGAGGTATTTCGATACAAAGAGGCTTTTTTGTAACCTTCTGAGCGCAATGGACGATCCCCAGATAGTCAGTATTGATATAGAGCTCTTTTGGAACTTACTCTACTTGTGTTATGTAAGGTTGAGATCTCTACCATTGGCTCAGGCTAATGCTTTCCGACTGAACTCTTAAAGGGGGTGTCTCTTTCTAGCTACTTTCTTTTAATTCTGTACGTCTGAAGGTAGAAGTTAGATATGGCTTTACCCTTAGAAGCAATACTAAGAAAGATTCCTCTCGTTATATCTGCACAGCCAATTGCAACTGGTATCCCTGTAATACAGCTGCCTCACCGTATTGCTCATGGGGTCTTGTTCCACTTGAGAATAAACTCTTGTAGTCTGAAATCTCTTATGACAACTTCCTTCCCCACACATGTCCTAATGACATTACCCTCCTTTCCTCCTCTGTCCAAAAATCCCATTTGTTCTCATGCAGAACTTTGAACTTAGGGCATACAGTACCTGTTCCACTTGCCTGGGAAAACAGAAAATGTGAACTAGGTCGTCTTCAGCCTCCTCTTGTTTACTGTCGCAACGTCTCCAAGCCCCAAGGTCCCTCTCTCCACGGTTTTAATTAAAGTCTTCCGACTAATATCAGTCAGACAACCCCACAGGTTTCCAGCATGATACAGAGGTCATTGAAAACTTCTTGAGTGACATTTGCGGCTTTATGCTGCATAGATATTTTCCCAGGGAATGAGCAAGTTCGTTTTGCTTCATCCACGACGTTTGGGCTGGATGATATCTGGCTCCTGTGATGTGAGGTCAGGGAGGCCAGGACATGGGATACAGTTGTACCTGTACCCTTAAGGGGGTCGGTCAAAAGCCAGGGCAATGATACCCAAGGGCGCCACCGTCGCGCTCAGGTGCTATACCATAGCTTCCAAGAGGGTATGTACCGTCGTTCTCAAGCGCCGTACCGTCTTGTTCCAGTATTGTACCACCGTGTCCATAGAGTTGATATTCATTTTCGTTTACTTGTAGCATCTTCCTCCCTTGATTCAAATATTCATTCCCCATTTCACACCTGCGAAAAATTATTCATCTTGATTTCCTTCGTATTTCATCTCCGTGTCTCATATTTCTAGATTTCTGTGTTCAGTCTTTATCTAAAGTGTTGTACACATTTACTCATCTTTCTCTCCTCTCGCTTTATGGTGCATTGAGTTAATCTCTTCATTCTCTCTTTCTCTCTCTTCTCAGAACACTCACCGCCGCCAGTTAATCCGGACACCGCCGGTATGATGCGGTTAACGAGTAAATCCGGATACCAGTGAACGACTGGCGGGAAAAAATTTAAGGGAGCTGCTTTTGGCTATCAGTATTTTATATCGGTAAAATACGTATAGTCTTAGTATAGAAAATATAGACTACACATTGATATACATTTAGAGATGATCCAATGAAGTTTTTGACTTCTATAAGAGCTAAATCTGGATTTTCAATCTTTTTATAGGATTTTCTATATTCTTGGATTTCATTCGCTTCTCTATACAAAGGAGTTCTGAAGCTATACCCCCCTGGTGTTCAGACGGGTGATGTACTATATCTTCCTCTATACCTGGAAAATCCCTAAAGGTATGGTCCCCAACTTGCACTCGGAAATAGCATCCAACTGGCACGACAAATGGACCGCTACAGAACACTGCCTCTGAGGTCCAAAGGTGCCAAATGCACAAAAGGAGAGAACACCTTAAACACCCCTGGGACCAAGACTCTTCAACACCTTCCCTGTTATCATGAGATGCACCGTAGAGAAGTTTAAGAGTGCGCTGGACAGGTACCCACGAATGGTACTAGACCAGCCAGGCCCTTGGGGCTATGTGGGTCTGTGGGTTGCAGCTTAGTCGACCTACGACCTAATCCAACAGCCTGGGACCAGCTGACCTTTTCACAACCTGGTCTCTCAGTCTCACAGGGCACACCACAGAAAGGGACAGATGTCTCTCACCGTCCCCTTTCTCACTGACACTCAGGAGACATCCCTCATCTACCATCATCAGATCAGCTCTAAAAAAAGCTGAAAGCTATAATTCCCTAGGCCTACTGCCGACGGGCAGAATCTAATCTACGAATCACCTTCAATTCGACATGCCAGGCGAGTTCTGGGGGGAGACTTTGTCGACGCAGTTCGCCCCAGATGAACCTCATCTTTTCCGAAGACCTTAATTAGCCAGGACCGGATTTTGGCTGAATGGGACACAGAGCGGGTGAAAGCGTCATTCTATTAGTTTTTATCCCAGTGGATTTTTAAGTGAAGTGCTTTTAGTTTTTTTTTTCTCCAAGTGGGTTTTTGAGTGAAGTGTTTTTGGTTTTTTCTTGGATCCACAATAGCAATGTCTGGGTGAGACTTTCTACAGAGGAAAGTGTTTGTTCTGATTCAGGTCACGCTTTGTGAGGCCTGTGGCAGGAAACTATGACCAAAATGATTGCTAAAATTGTTCCACTAGGTCTATGGCCACATTTCTGTGTTATGGAATAGAAAAAAAAAAAGATCGTCCAATGAATAACTTCAGGAATGACTGGAATTCTGCCTATTACCTCGGTCCTTTTTGCATAATTCAGTTTCTGACTGAATACAGACGTTGGATTGGACACCATGTGTGATGTGTCAACAGGCTGGCAGTGAATGACTGAGGTGTCCCGTACATATACTCCAGGTCCTGCCCCATCATCGAGAGGTACGGGGTTCCACTCCCAAAATATCCACATCAATACTGCTCTACATAACTTGTACATCCACCTGTGATGCTGTGTGGTCATGCGCTATCAGTAATGCTCGCTGACTTGTATCTAGGAAGGTCTGAGTGTTGTCAGCGAAGATGACGCCCTTGGGGATCAGGTTCTGTCAGCGAAGATGACGCCCTTGGGGATCAGGTTCAAGTCCCTTAAAGTGAACATTCCATATCAGAGGACCCAGAAGGCTACTCAGCGGTACGCCAGCACCTCCTGGTAGCTCCTCGACTGCAGACCACAGCCTTGAGAACACCATCAGAGAAGGAAGCCATCAAGGATGAAATAACGCTGGAGATATGAAAGGCTCTAGATTTATAAGTCCATGATGTCATATGCAGCCAGAGCCTCCACTTAAGTCCAGTACGATGCCTAGAGCGATCTCGGAGTCACCTAGCATCTACAGCCGAGCAGTGGAGAGCCAAAGAACGCAGCTTTCTGGATGTAGATGGCTGTCATTTGCTTGCAGACAAGAGATTATGGGATTTTACCAGTCATGGAGTGGAGAGACACTGACCTGTAGTTCCCTTCGTCTGTAGGACTCCTGGTGGTGGATAGGAACATCGTGTGCTGTCATCCATGAGACGTTGGTTACATACGTCATCACGCGAGGCAGACGTGATAAAGTAAGAGGCTGTGTCTATCGAGATCCAGGCCCCCTTAGCGGTCTTGGATTACCCTTTCCAGGACGGCTTGTGTGGCGTCCAAAGACGAAGTAGATCGTCCAAATCGACTGATGCCACCGTCAGCTGGGCTGAGGTAAGTGGAGGGGCATCATGGCTGGGTTGTAAACTACTCTTAGTGTCTGCTATCCATTCACAGCCCACCAAATGTAGGTTCGCATTTCACGGGGTTGGATTGCCTTTGATATCAAGACGAAGCTCGACGCTGTGCTCCAGCCGACCTACGGAAACGGTTGCCAAAACAGAGCTCCTGATCTGAAGGCTTGGTCGCATACTGTCTCCACTGAAAGTCTTGGATGTGAGCAGTCATGGAAGCCAGTTATCTGGGAGCGTCAAGCTCTACGTCCGGTAACTGCCACACTCCCTCATGCTACAACTAAGTGAGTGGTGCAAGTGTCTTCTTCCTTCCCTGTTGGACTTTCCGGCGTGGTTAAGACTGCCCAGTGTCCAGAGGGAGTGACGTTTCCAAGCGTCGGCAGCTAACGCCGATGGGTGGAAGTCAGACGCAGGGATATGAGCGGGCAAAGCCTGGAGACTTGTGTAGATAAAACACTGAGAGGATTTTGATATAATCCCTTTGGATAAGGCGCAAGATTGGGGGCGTCTGGTTGTTTCCATGTGGTCACAGTTATTCTGGAAGGAGAAGGAGAACATTTTCCATCCAGTGATGAATATATCAGCATCTGCAATGGTTCTACACTGTGTATAGTGAGGTGGAGTCTCCAGCATTTAATGCACCAACAAATGAACCTAATTCTGTATGCTTCTGTCTCCCTTTCTCTCTGTGTCTGTCTGTGTCTCTACAAAGCTATGACATCCCAAGCTTGGCTCCAGCCAGTGGGCCGTGCCACCTAGTATACAGCCAGAGGCGAGTCCCGGAGACAATGGCTCCAACTCCGCTCTTAATATCTCCGAGGGAGGAGATTATCATGGCCGAGCTCTGTACTGGGAAGCAAGTTCTTGGTTGAGCGGCAGAGTTCGGAAACATTAGATGACAATTGGGTAGAATTGCTGCAGGGAAAGGAGCTATTTTGTAGCCCAAGAGGACACACAGATAGTGTTGCCTACAGTGCGTCTCAGCAATGAGTGCGAAAGTAAATAGATATAATCCGAGAGTTCACGGACGAGAGCTGCTACACAAACTCCACTCTCATTTATCAACAGCATCTCCTCTTCCTCCTCCTCCTCCTCCTCCTCTTCAAGCGCCCATTCTAAATGCAAAAAGTGGCACTTGGATTGAACCAACTGGACTGGCTTGCGAGAACTCTTTTTTTCTTAACTTTTCTTAGGCAGATCACTGCACGCACACTCCTCTGGTGATAATCCCATGTCCATGGAGAGTTCAGTAAAGGCTAAAGCTGCGGGTATGGAAGCACATGTCCACATACGTATCTCCACATCCCTCAAGACTATCTCTATATCCCATCCGCAGTTCAACTCTTCCTGTTCTGAGGCTATTTAGGCAAGGGACCCCCCCTGCATACTGTCCCTCGCAAAAGAGGACACACAGATAGTGTTGTCTAAGGTGCGTCTCTCCTTCCTCTATTTAGCATTCGTCTGTGTTCGTGATCGTTGCAAGTCTGGTTAATCCGTGAGATTTTGCGTTCTTTTTATGCAGAGGAAGTGCGACAACCTCACCTCTTCATCTGCCGATGGGTCCTTCTAGTCTTTAGCAAAAGGCATCTCTAATAATCTCTGTCGATACTCCTTTTCAGCAGCTTTCCCAATCAGAAGACACCTCAGCCTCCTTTTTTTTTCCATTTGGCAAAGTGACCATCTCTGGTTCCCTTTTTCTCCTCTGACTCCACTTAGTACACCTGTAACATTCTCCCGTTCCCTCTGATGCTCCCCTTACTAGACAACACTATCCGTGTGTCCGCTTGGTCTACAAGTAGCTAATCTCGTAGCAGCTGTTCCACCAAATACACAATTAATGTTTGAGAACTCTGTCGCTCACCAGACTAACGTTCGGTTTACAAGATATAATTTCATGCACAATAACGCCAGCGTGGAACTCGCCCGTGATAATCTCCTGCCACAGAGACATTAAAAGTCGAATTGGAGCCATTGTGTCTCCGGCACTCACCTCTGGCTGAATGCTGGACGGCATGGCCGACTGGCTGGTGCTAAGCTTGGGGTGTCACATCTCTGTTGAGAGAGACAGACACAGAGAGACGGAGTGAATGGGCGAGAGAAAGCATTCAGAATTAACTTCTTTCGTCTGCACGCTAATGCTGGAGACTAAGCCTTATTTGTCCAGTGTATAATTCCCATTGTAGCTGCAAATCTATTCATCACTGGATGGAGGAATATTCTTTTTCTTTATCCAGAATAAGTGTGACCACATAGTAATAACCAGAGACCCCGACCAGCACTTTATCCAAGAGGATATATATCCTAAAGTTCCAAAAGCTCCTTTCTCTCTCTGGACAGAAGCATGGTGGATGGACTAGATGGCATCCATCCTCTTTCGGTGAGGGAGTGTGCCTCTGACCCTACGCCCGTGGTTGCTCGCCTGTCTGTGTGAAAAATCCAAAACTTTCTCCTCTTCTTCTTATCCCTAAGAAGGGTGATCGTTCTGACCCTTCTGGGTACTGATCTGTCGCTCTGCCTTCAACTGTCCAAAGTCTTAGAATCTCACCTCAATTCCTACTTCCCTAAACATCTTGAATCTCAAGATCATCTTTTGGATCATCTATATGGCTTTCTCATGACAAGACCCGCTGATGATACCCTTTCCTATCTTACGAGTGTCCAGTCAGGGTCTGTAGAGAATCCCATTATTGTAGCTCCTAGACATATCAAACGCCTCTGCCGTGGGTCTCATCTCCAGGCTAGCCTCTATTGGCTTTCCTCCCTCACTTTGATTCCTCATATCTAGCTTGCTCTTTGAGCAGATCTATCACCATAACTGTCGATAGAGGAACTTCCTCCCTCTTTCCCCATCAACAGTAGTGTTCCTCAAGGGTTTTCCTTGTCTCCTACACTCTTTCTTCTTTCTATAACTATCATTTTTTTTCGGGACATAACCAGAAGCACAACCCTGCTCGACATCCTTTAAATCCGCTTCATCCTATCAAGCTCGATCTGAATCTTGTCTCATTCCGACTTAGACAGGCTTCCCCAGTGAGACAAAAGTAACCTGGATAAGTTTAATGCCTCTAGATTTCAGTTACTACGTGTCTCTCTATAATCCCTCACAACTTTCCGATTTCTTTTGGTGGCTCAGTACAATAATTAGTCTTGGTATTTCCTCAACATCTAACCTATTTTGGAAACCCCACAATATGCAGACGGCTAAGTTTGCCTCTAGGAAACTGGGAGTTCTGTAAACTGTTGCTCCAGTTGCACAAAGGATTTATCCACCCTTGTATGCAGCACTGCTTTCACTTCTGGGGAGGTTCTGGTTCTATATATTCGCTACATTAGACTCGAATCCGAAGCGATCCTATTGTCTCTACTCGCCTTGGCTAACTTCGAAACTTGAACCACTTTCCCTGATTCGCAATATTGGTTCACATTCTCTCTTCTGTAGGTATTACTTTGGTCTCGAGAGCTGGCTGCTTGTGTACCCCCACCACTAGCTAGACCAAGGCATATTCGGTACGCTGCTGTGTCACATGATTACTGTATTGGTAGTTCAGGAGTGGATAGTTGTAATTTTTGTCTCCTTCTCTATACCGCGAAACTTTGGAACTCTTTACCGACTTATGTCTTCCCTCACAACTAGTACCAGACCCTAACTGAATGGTAGATTCCCTAATTGTAAAACATTTCAGCAAACCCTCTTCAGCCCTCTCAACCACACTCTTCCCATTACCACACCTCTCTCTTGCCCACTTAATTCCGTGATCGACCACCCCTCCTCACACCACATTCTCTCTCTCTCTCTCTCTCTCAACGCCGTAAAAGTTACGCGCTAACCCTGGCCCTCTCCGTGGCAAAATCTCTCTTCCTGTGTTTTCTACTCTCACTTTTATCTTTTTAGGGAAAGCAAGCCAGACTTCATGATTAACACGCTCTGCACAGATCCTAGGGAGCCTCTCTCTCTCTCTCTCTCTCTCTCTCAGCAGCGCTTCATGGCGTCATTGTTCCACTGTAATGAGCGAGGCGTCAAGAGAAGACAGGGCGCCTCTCCGCGGTACATGACCAAACAAAAGCTTCTCTATAATAAATAACCTCGGGGTTGTCTGCGTCAGCTGCAGCCCGCGTCGGCAACTGTGGTGGCCAACCCGATATCTTGTTTTGGTTCGAACATCGTTCTTTTAAGGTTTTCCTTTCACCCCTGTCGTACCTTTAGTTCTAAATGTATATCCATATATGTCATCTTTTTTTTTTCAGTTTCGTTTTATCAGTGTTTCTTAACGTTGGTGTTTCAGTTTCATTTAATTTGTGTTTCTTTTCACTAGCGTTTATCTTTTCTTTTTGTTGAAGGCTCTAGTCACGGGCAAAATTCCACATCAAGGCCGGGCCCTAATTGAAATATAGAGAGCAAAGAGAAAGGGGGAAAAAGACTGGGAAAGTATTTACAAATTTTTGAGAATGTGAAAGACCTGTCTTTTGAAATGAGCCAGGTCATAGTTACTAGGAAAGACATGAGAGGGTAGAGAGTTCCAAAGCTTCGACGTGTAGGGAAAGAAGCAGTTATCAAAACGGCCCACCCTTGA
>JAYMFT010020827.1:0-16427 GCA_038088735.1 Panulirus argus
TATAGTTAGATATGAAAAAGGGACTAGTGAGAACATCATTAGACAACTGAGTCTCAGACAGAAGTAAGATATTAGGATAGGTACTAGACACATGGTGTTCAACTGAGGCGAGGCTACTAGAGTTCCCGTATAAAGTAATGAAACAATATCATTATCACTGTTGAACAAATGACAGTATAAAATGAACGATACTTTGATGTTTGATAGATTCAGAAGGCAGTATGTGATGTTGAAGATACATGTGGCAAGGAAGATCAAAGTCATCGCTTTGGAGGGTGAAATGAAAGTGATTTTAAGAAAGGGTACAACTAATAAGATTCGTCGTGTTCCAAGAAGTATTCTTCTTTCAATTTCTATTTTATAGAGTCTGATTACGTTCCCTTGACTGTTTGAAAAAACACTTTACCTAGACTAAAGGATGTTGACGGTAATGACCTCTCCAACATCGTCGGTGGGTTTAGAACAACTGTTTCCGTCAGTCATTTGAAATGGCGTTTGATTGAAACTCGATCTTTGAAAAATGATACTTTTATAGTAAAATTCGATAAATAAGTTGATGAAAGGATATTATAGAATATAAACTTGTCGGTAAAATACCTTTAATTCCACCTATGCCGACAGACGGAAAAGAAGCGATTATAGAGAGAACTGTCAACATAAAAACAAATCTCCTCAGAGGCTCGAACTGTGGTCTAATGCTTTAGACAGATGTGCTAACTATTACACCAGTGAGCCGTTTGTCCAAAGAAAAATAATAGGGATATGAGGTAATATATTTGCTATAAAAGGTTGCATTAGAATAAGTGTGTAGAAAATGAGGATGTAGTGAAGATAATCATGCAAATGATTCAGGTCAAACGTCATTGGTGTCGAGTGTGTAGTGAAGATAAGGTTGTTCTGATGGTGAGACCGTTCTGAAGATGACTTTGTAGATGGCCTTCGTCCTCAACTGTAAGGTTCATGTCGGACACATATAGAGAACGATGTGAAAGTGATGATGTCGTGAAGATATCGCTCAGTATATTTGATATGATAGTATGCTTGAAATACCTATCGTGTTGAGTAAGATTATAACGAATATGATTTTTGATGAGGCGCAGAAAGTTAAATCCAAAATGATGTGGTGTCTAGATTTTTGTTATTAAAGTGTAGTTCAATGAAGTTGAAGGTATCGTGAAAATGGCTTTGACCTAACCCTGAAAATTATCTGAAGTAGGTTCATGGCAAACCAGAGGAGAGCAACAAAAGCTCGCTTCAATTATATAGAAATATTTATCGTTGTATCACAAGTAACACATAACAACTATTCTTATTATTCATATAATAATGTCATTTTACAGTAAGACATTATACAGCAATAAAGTAATACATTAGAGAAAAATAACTTACTGTCAATGAAAATGTCAATGTCAATGTAAACTAGCCAATATGTAAATATGTTGAGTTTTTGTAGAAAAACAACCAAAAAATATGATATTATTATCATTGTTGACCATATAAAATTCAAAATGGTAGATACTTTGATGTTTGGAAGATTTAGCCTGTAGTATGTAATGATGAAGATACATGTGGCAAAGAAGGTCAAGGTATCGCAGTGGAGGGTGTAATGAAGTTGGTGTTTACAAAGGATGTAACGAAATATATTTCGTAAGGGCATGTTGAAGATGAGTTTGTCATTCTTCTTTATCTTTTACATATATAAAGAATTTTTATGAATTTCATCGTGTTCTGAAAAGCACCTTTCTTTCAAGCTATATTTCTATAGGACTGATTTCATTTCTTTGACTATTTGGAATAATCACTTTCCCTAGATTAGGAAGATGTTAACGGTAATTACCTCCTCCAAGTCGTCGGTGGGTTTATTACAAATGGTTCCGTCACTAACCAGAATTAGCCTTTGAAACTCGATGTTTGAATAATAATACTTTTATAGGAAGAGTCTATAAATCCTTTGGTAAAGACGATATTAAAGAATATATACTTGTCGGTAAAATACCTTAATGTCTACCTAAGCCGACAGAAGGCAAAAGAACCGATTATAAAGAGAATTTTAAACTTGATAATATAGCTCCTCACAGGCTTGAACTGTGGTCTACTGCTTTAGGGGCAGTTGTGCTAACCACTACACCACGGAGCCGTTTGTCAATAGTGAAATATTCGGAATATGAAGAAATATGTTTGCTATAAAAGGTTGTATTATGATAGGTGTATGGAAGGTGATAATGTAGTGAAAAAGATCATCCAGAGTTTTCAGCACAAACTTCATTGGTGTCAAGTATGTTGTGAGGAAACGGCTGTTCCTATGTTGAGACTGTATTGAAGATAACGTTGTAGATGGGTTTCCTCCTGAACTGTGTCGAGAACGATTTGAAGGTGAGTATGTTTTGGAGATGTCGATCAGTAAAGATGATAGTTTGCTGGAAATACTCTTTGTCTTGAATGAGGGTGTAATGAAGATGATTTTTGAACAGGCGCCAAAGATTAAAGCCGGAAGAATGTGGTGTCGAGATTATAATTATAGTGCAGTTCAATGAAATTGAAGCTGTCGTTAAAATGTCTTTTGACCTGAAACTTAAAATGATCTCAGGTAGGTTCAAGGCCATCCGGAGTATAGCAACGAAAATCAGTCTCAGTTACATAGAAATATTTGTCGCTAAATCACAAGTAACACTTAAAACTATTCTTATTATTCATATAATAAAGTCATATTTACAGCAACACATTAAACAGCAATAAAGTAATATCATACAGAAGAATAACTCATTGTTAATGAAAATATATAAGTTTCAATTTGCCAGTCTTTAGAGTTCCAGTATATATTAACAAAAACAAACCTTATCATTATCATTGTTGAACAAATGATAGTACAAAATGAATGATACTTTGATGTTTGATAGATTCAGAAGGTAGTATGTAATGATGAAGATAAATATGGCAAGGAAGGTCAAAGCCATCACTGTGGAGGGTGAGATGAAAATGATTTTTAGAAAGGGTATAACGAATAAGATTCGTTAAAGGCGTAGTAAAGATAAGATTGCCATTTTTCCTTGAATTTTACATACATAAAGAAATTTTTATGGTTTTCGTCGTGTTCTAAGAAGTATTCTTCTTTCAATTTCTATTCTACAGAGTCTGATTGCGTTCCTTTGGCTGTTTGAAAAAACACTTTACCTAGACTAAAGGATTTTGACAGTAGTGACCTCTCCAGCATTGTCGGTGGGTTTAGTACAACAGGTTCCTTCACTCATTAAAAATGGCGTTTGAATGACACTCGATCTCTTGAAAAATGATACTTCTATAGTAAAAGTCGATAGATACGTTGATGAAAGGATATTTTAGAATATAAACTTGTCGGTATAATACCTTTACGTCCACCTAAGCCGACAGACGGCAAAAGATTCGATTATAGAGAGAATACTCAACATAAAAACAAGGCTCCTAAGAGGCTCAAACTGTGGTCTAATGCTTTTGACAGCTGTTCTAACCATTACACCAGTGAGCTGTTTATCCAAAGTAAAATAATAGGAATATGAAGTAATATATTTGCTATAAAAGGTAAGTGTATAGAAGATGAGGATTTAATGAAAATAATCATGCAAATGGTTCAGGTCAAACGTCATTGGTGTCGAGCGTGTTGTTAACATAAGGTTGTTTTGATGGTGAGACTGTACTGAAGATGAAATTGTAGATGGCCCTCGTCCTGAACTGTAAGGTTCATGTCGGACACATGTCGAGATCGATGTGAAAGTGATGATGTGAAGACGTCGCTCAGTATGTTTGATAGCGTGCTGGAAATACCCATCGTCTTGAATAAGGTTATAATGAATATGATTTTTGAAGAGGCGCAGAAAGTTAAAGCCAAAATGATGTGGTGTCTACATAGTTGTTATTAAAGTGTAAGTCAATGAAGTTGAAGGTATCGTGAAAATGGTTTTGACCTAACCCTGAAAATGATTTGAAGTAGGTTCATGGCCAACCAGAGGAGAGCAACAAAAGCTCGTTTCAATTACATAGAAATGTTTGTCGTTGTATCACAAGTAACACGTAAGAAGTATTCTTATCATTCATATAATGATGTCATACATACGGTAACACATTATACAGTAAAAAAGTAATACATTAGAGAAGAATAACTTACTGTCAGTGAAAATATATAACCGTAAACTAGCCACTCTGTAGAGTTTCTGAATAAAAACAACCAAAAAAAATATAATATTATCATCATTGTTGAACATATGAAAGTTCAAAATGGTAGATACTTTGATGTTTGGAAGATTTAGCCTGTAGTATGTAATGATGAAGAAACATGTGGCAAGGAAGGTCAGAGGTATCGCTGTGGAGGATGTAATAAAATTGGTTTTCACTAAGGGTGTAACGAAAAATATCCCGTGAGAGCATTTTGAAGATGAATTTGTCAATTTTCTTTAACTTTTACATATATAAAGAATTTTTAATGTTTTTCATCTTGTTCTAAAAAGCACCTTTCATTCAATCTATATTTCAATAGGACTGATTTCGTTCCTTTGTCTATTTGGAAAAATCACTTTCCGTAGATTTGAAGATGTTAACGGTAATGACCTCTTCCACATCGTCGGTGGGTTTAGTACAAATGGTTCCTTCACTCACCAGAATTAGCCTTTGAATGAAACTCGATGTTTGAATTATAATACTTCTATAGGAAGAGTCTATAAATCTTTTGATAAATACGATATTACAGAATATATACTTGTCGGTAAAATACCTTTGCTTCCACCTAAGCCGACAGAAGGCAAAAGAACCGATTATACAGAAAATCTAAATCTAGAACAAGGCTCCTCACAGGCTCGAACTGTGGTCTACTGCTTTAGAGGCAGTTGTGCTAACCACTACACCACGGAGCCGTTTGTCCTAAGTGAAATATTAGGAATATGAAGAAATATGTTTGCTGATAAAGGTTGTATCATGATAAGTTTATGAAAGGTGATAATGTAGGGAAGAAGATTATCCAGAATTTTCAGGTCAAACGTCATTGGTGTCAAGTATGTTGTAACGAAACGGCTGTTCCTATGGTGAGACTGTATTGAATATGACACTGTAGATGGGTTTCCTCCTGAACTGTAAGGATCATGTTAGACACATGTCGAAAATGATGTGAGAGTATGTGGTGAAGATGTCGATCAGTAAAGATAATAGTGTGTTGGAAATACTCTTTGTTTTGAATAAGGGTGTAATGAAGATGATTTTTGAACAGGCGCCAAAGGTTAAAGCAAAAAGAATGTAGTGTCGAGATTATAACTATAGTGTAGTTCAATGACGTTGAAGTTGAAGTTGTCGTTAAAATGTCTTTTGACCTGACGCTTAAAATGATCTAAGGTAGGTTCAAGGCCAACCAGAGTATAGCAACGAAAACTATTTTCAATTACATAGAAATATTTTTCGCTAAATCAAAAGTAACACTTAAAACTATTCTTATCATTCATATAATAAAGTCATATTTACAGCAACATATTAAACAGCAATAATAGTACAGAAGAGTAACTCGTTGTCAATGAAAATATATAAGTTTCAATTTGCCAGTCTGTAGAGTTCCCGTGTATATTAACAAAACCAATCTTATTATTATCATTGTTGAACAAATGACAGTACAAAATGGATGATAACTTGATGTTTGATAGATTCAGGAGGTAGTATGCAATGATGAAGATACATGTAGCAAGGAAGATCAAAGCCATCACTGTGGAGGGTGAAATGAAAGTGATTTTTAGAAAAGGTATAACGAATAAGATTCGTTAAGGGTGTAGTGAAGATAAGATTGCCATTTTCCTTGAATTTTACATATATAAAAAAAAAATTATGGTTTTCGTCGTGTTCTAATAAGTATTCTTCTTTCAATTTCTATTTTACAGGGTCTGATCACGACCCTATAGCTGTTTGAATAAACACTTTACCTAGACTAAAGGATGTTGACGGTAATGACCTCTCCCACATTGTCGGTGGGTTTAGTACAACTGGTTCCTTCAATCATTAGAAATGGCGTTTGAATGAAACTCGATCTTTGAAAAATGGTACTTCTGTAGTAAAAGTCGATAAATACGTTGATGAAAAGATATTATAGAATATGAACTTGTTGGTAAAATATCTTTATGTCCACCTAAGCCGAGAGACGGCAAAAGAACCGATTATAGAGAGAATACTCAATATAAAAGGCTCCTCAGAGGGTCGAACTGTGGTATAATGCTTTAGACATTTGTGCTCACCATTACACCAGTGAGCCATTTGTCCAAAGTAAAATAATTGGAATATGAAGTAATATATTTGATATAAATGGTTGCATTAAAATGTGTATAGAAGATGACGATATAGTGAAGATAATTATGCAAATGGTTCAGGTCAAACGTCATTGGTGTCGAGTGTGTAGTGAAGATAAGGTTGTTCTGATGGTGAGACTGTACTGAATATGACTTTGTAGATGGCTTTCGTCCTGAACTGTAAGGTTCATGTCAGACACATGTCGAGAGCGATGTGAAAGTGAGGATGTCGTGAAGATGTCGCTCAGTATATTTGATAGTGTGCTGGAAATACCCATGGTCTGGAGTAAGGTTATACTGAATATGATTTTTGATGAGGCACAAAAAGTAAAATCAAATGATATGGTGTGTAGCTTGTTGTTATATAAGTGTAATCCAATGAAGTTGAAGGTACCGTGAAAATGATCTGAAGTAACTTCATGGCCAATCAGAGGAGAGCAACAAAAGCTAGTTTCAATTACATAGAAATATTTGTCGTTGTATCACAAGTAACACATAAGAACTATTCTTATCATTCATATAATAATGTCATATTTGCAGTAACACATTATACAGCAATAAAGTAATACATTAGAGAAGAATAATTTACTGTCATTGAAAATATATAAGTGTAAACTAGCCACTCTGTAGAGTTTCTGGATAAAAACAAAAAAAAAAGTAATATTATTATCATTGTTGACATATGAAAGTTCAGAATGGTAGATACTTCGATCTTTTGAAGATTTAGCCTGTAGCATGTAATGATGAAGATACATATGGCAAGGAAGGTCAAAGGTATCGCTGTGGAGGGTGTAATAAAGTTGGTTTTTACAAAGGGTGTAACGAAAAAGATCCCGTGAGGGCATTTTGAAGATGAGTTTGTCATTTTTCTTTCACTTTTACATATATAAAAGATTTCTTATGATTTTCATTGTGTTCTTAAAAGCACCTTTCTTTCAATCTATATTTCAATAAGACTGATTTCGTTCCTTTGTCTATTTGGAAAAATCTCTTTCCCTAGATTTGAAGATGATAACGATAATGACCTCTTCCACGTCGTCGGTGGGTTTAGTACAAATGGTTCCTTCACTCACCAGAATTAGTCTTTGAATGAAACTCGATGTTTGAATAGTAATACTTCAAAGGGAAGAGCCTATAAATCCTTTGATAAAGATGATATTAAAGAATATATACTTGTCCTTAAAATACCTATACGTCCACCTACACCTACAGAAGGCAAAAGAACCGATTATACAGAGAATTATATACTTAAAAATAAGAATCCTCACAGGCTCGAACTGTGGTCTACTGCCTTAAAGGCAGTTGTGCTAACCACTATAGCACGGAGCCGTTTGTCCATAGTGATATATTAGGAATATGAAGAAATAAGTTTGCTATAAAAGGTTATATTATGATAAGTGTATGTAAGGTGATAATGTAGTGAAGGAGATCATCCAGAACTTTCAGGCCAAACGTCATTGGTGTCTAGTATATTGTGACGAATCGGCTGTTCCTATGGTAAGACTTTATTAAAAATGATATTGTAGATGAGTTTTCCCCTGAACTGTAAGGTTCATGTCAGACACATGTCGAGACCGATTTGAAAGTGAGTATGTGGTGAAGATGTCGATCAGAAAAGATGATTATGTGCTGGAAAGACTCTTTGTTTTGAATGAGGGTGCAATGAAGATGATTTTTGAACAGGCGCCAAAGGTTAAAGCCGGAAAAATGTGGTGTCGAGATTATGATTATAGCGTAGTTCAATGAAGCTCAAGTAGTCGTTAGAATGTCTTTTGACCTGACGCTTAAAATGATCTGAGGTACGTTTAAGGCCAACCAGAGTATAGCAACGAAAACTAGTTTTAATTACATAGAGATAGTTGTCGCTAAATCACAAATAACACTTAAAACTATTCTTATCATTTATATAATAAAGTCATATTCACAGCAAGACATTAAGCAGCAATAAAGTAATATCGTACAGAAGAGTAACTCATTGTCAATGAAAATATATGTTTCATTTTCCCAGTCTGTAGAGTTTCCGTATATATTAACAAAAAACAATCTTATAATTATCATTGTTGAACAAATAACAGTACAAAGTGGATGATACTTTGATGTTTGATAGATTCAGAAGGTAGTATGTAATGATGAAGATAACTATGATAATGAAGATCAAAAGCATCACTGTGGAGGGTGAAATGAAAGTGATTTTTAGAAAAGGTATAACGAATAAGATTCGTTAAGGAAGTAACGAAGATACGATTCTCATTTCTCCTTGAATTTTACATATATAAAGAATTTTTTTGGTTATCGTCGTGTTCTAAAAAGTATTCTTGTTTCAATTTCTATTTTACAGAGTCTGCTTACGTTCCTTTGGCAATTTGAAAAAAACACTTTTCCTAGACTAAAGGATATTGGTGGTAATGACCTCTCCCACATCGTCGGTGGGTTTAGTAGAACTGGTTCCTTCACTCATTAGAAATGGCGTTTGAATGACACTCGATCTTTTGAAAAATGATACTTCTATAGTAAAAGTCCATAAATACGTTGATGCAAGGATATTTTAGAATATAAACTTATCGGTAAAATACCTTTACGTCCACCTAAGCCAACAAACGGCAAAAGAAGCGATTATAGAGGGAATGCTCAATATAAAAACAAGGCTCCTCAGAGGCTCGAAATGTGGTCTAATGCTTTAGACAGTTGTTCTAAAAATTACACAAGTGAGCCGTTTGTCTAAAGCAAATAATAGGAATATGAAGTAATATATTTGCTATAAAAGGTTGCATTAAAATATGTGTACAGAAGATGAGGATGTAATGAAGATAATCATGCAAATGGTTCAGGTCAAACGTCATTGGTATCGAGTGCATAGTGAAGATAAGGTTGTTTTGATGGTGAGAACGTACTGAAGATGACTTTGTAGATGGGCTTCATCCTGAACTGTAAGATTCACGTCGGACACATGTCGAGAGCGATGTGAGAGTGATGATGTCGTGAAGATGTCGCTCAGTATATTTGATATTGTGCTGGGAATGCCCTTCGTCTTGAATAAGGTCATAATGAATACGATTTTTGAAGAAGCGCAAAAAGTTAAAGCCAAAATGATGTGGTGTCTAGATTGTTGTTATTGAAGTGTAATTCAGTTAAGTTTAAGGTAACGTGAAAATGGCTTTGACCTAACCCTGAAAATGATCTGAAGTAGGTTCATAGCCAACCAGAGAAGAGCAACAAAAGCTCCATTCAATTACATAGAAATATTTGTCGTTGTATCACAAATAACACCTAAGAACTAGTCTTATCATTTATATAATAATGTCATATTTACAGTAACACATTATACAGCAATAAAATAATACATTATAGAAGAATAACTTAGTGTGAATTAAAATATATAAATGTAAACTAGCCACTCTGTAGAGTTTCGGAATAAAAACAACCAAAGAATATATTGTTATCATTGTTAAACATATGATAGATATGGTAGATACTTTGATGTTTGGAAGATTTAGCCTGTAGTATGTGATGATGAAGATACTTGTAGCAAGGAAGGTCAAAGGTACCGCTCTGGAGGTTGTAATAAATTTGGTTTTCACAAATGGCGTAACGACAAAGATCCCATAAGGGCATTTTGAAGATGAATTTTCATTTTTCTTTAACTTTTACATACATAAAGAATTTTTTATGATTTTCATCGTGTTCTAAAAAGCACCTTTTTTTCAATCTATATTTCAACAGGACTGATTTCGTTCCTTAGTCTATTTGGAAAAATCACTTCTCTTGATTTGAAGATGTTAACGGTAATGACCTCTTCCACAGTCGTCGGTGGGTTTAGTACAAATGGTTCCTTCACTCACCAGAATTAGCCTTTTAATGAAACTCGATGTTTGAATGATAATCCTTCTATAGGAAGAGTATATATATCTTTTGATAAAGACTATATTAAAGAATATATACTTGTCGGTAAAATACCTTTACCTCCACCCAAGCCGACAGAAGGCAAAAGAACTGATTATACAGAGAATTCTAAACTTAAAAACAAGGCTCCTCACAGGCTCGAACTATTGGTCTACTGCTTTAGAGGCAGTTTTGCTAACCAGTACACCACGGAGCCGTTTGTCTTAGGTGAAATATTAGGAATATGAAGAAATGTGTTTGCTATGAAAGGTTGTGTTATGATAAGTGTATGGAAGGAGATAATGTAGTGAAGAAGATCATCCAGAATTTTCCGGTCAAACATCATTGGTGTCAAGTATGTTGTGACGATACGGCTGTTCCTATGGTGTGACTGTATTGAAGATGACGTTGTAGATGGGTTTCCTCCTGAAGTGTAAGGATCATGTCAGACACATGTCGAGAGCGATGTGAAAGTGAGTATGTGGTGAAGATGTCGATCAGTAAAGATGATATTGTGTTGGAAATACTCTTTGTTTTGAACAAGGGTGTAATGAAGATGATTTTTGAACAAGCGCCAAAGGTTAAAGCAAAAAGAATGTGGTGTCGAGATTATAACTATAGTGTACTTCAATGAAGCTGAAGTTGTTAAAATGTCTTTTCATCTGACGCTTAAAATGATCTAAGGTAAGTTAAAGGCCAACAAGAGTATAGCAACGAAAACTAGTTTTAATTACATAGAAATATTTTTCGCTAAATCACAAGTATCACTTAAAACAATTCTTATCATTCATATAATAAAGTCATATTTCCAGCATCAGATTAAACAGCAATAAAGTAATATCGTACAGAGTAACTCATTGTCAATGAAAATATATGTTTCAATTTGCCAGTCTGCAGAGATTCCGTATATATTAACAAAAACAATCTTATTATTGTCATTGTTGAAGAAATGACAGTACAAAATAGATGATAATTTGATGTTTGATAGATTCAGAAGGTAGTATGTAATGATGAAGATACATGTGGCAAAGAAGATCAAAGCCATCACTGTGGAGGGTGAAATGAAAGTGATTTTTAGAAAGGGTATAACGAATAAGATTCGTTAAGGGCGTAGTGAAGATAAGATTGCCATTTTTCCTTGAATTTTACATATGTAAAGAATTTTTTATGGTTTTCGTCGTTTTCTAAGAAGTATTCTTCTTTCAATTTCTATTTTTCAGGGTCTGATTACATTCCCTTACCTGTTTGAAAAAACACTTTTCCTAGACTAAAGGATGTTGACGGTAATGACCTGTCCCACATCGTCGGTGGGTTTAGTACAACTGTTTCCTTCACTCATTAGAAATGGCGTTTGAATGAAACTCAATCTTTGAAAAATGATACTTCTGTAGTAAAAGTCGATAAATACGTTGATGAAAGGATATTGAATATAAACTTGTCGGTAAAATACCTTTACGTCCACCTAAGCCGAGAGACGACTAAAGAAGCGATTATACAGAGAACACTCAATATAAAAACAAGGCTCCTCAGAGGCTCCAACTGTGGTCAAATGCTTTAGACAGTTGTGCTAACCATAACACCAGTGAGCCGTTTGTCCACAGTAAAATAATATTAATATGAAGTAATATATTTGCTATAAAAGGTTGCATTAAAATAAGTGTATAGAAGATGAGGATGTAGTGAAGATAATCATGCAAATGGTTCAGGTCAAACGTCATTAGTGTCGAGTGTGTAGTGAAGAAAAGGTTGTTTTGATGGTGAGACCGTACTGAAGATGACTTTGTAGATGGCCTTCCCCCTGAACTGTAAGATTCATGTCGGACACATGTCAAAAGCGATGTGAAAATGATGATGTCGTGAAGATGTAGCTCATTATATTTGATAGTGTGCTGGAAATACCCATCGTCTTGAGTAAGGTTCTAATGAATATAATTTTTGATGAGGCGCATAAAGTTAAAGCCGAAATGATGTCGTGTCTAGATTGTTGTTATTAAAGTGTAATTCAATGAAGTTGAAGGTACCGTGAAAATGGCTTTGAACTAACCCTCAAAATGATCTGAAGTAGGTTCATGGCCAACCAGAGAAGAGCAACAAAAGCTCGTTTCAATTACATAGAAATTTTTGTCGTTGTATCACAAGTAACACATAAGAACTATTCTTATCATTCATATAATAATGTCATATTTTCAGTAACATATTATACAGCAATAAAATCCAGAAGGTTCATGTCGTCATTGGTGTCGAGTGTCTTGTGAAGATAACGTTCTTCCTATGTTGAGACTTTAGTGAAGATGGCTTTGCATATGGCCGTCGTCCCCAACTGTAAGCTTTATGTTAGAAACATGTCAAGAGCAATGTGAAAGTGAGGATGTGGTGAAGATGTCGGTCATTAGAAATGGTAGAGTGCTGTAAATGCCCTTTGTCTTGAATAAAGGTTTAATGAAGATGATTTTTGAGCAGGCGCCAAAGGTTAAAGCCAAAAAGATGTGTTGTCGAAATTGTAATTTAAGTGGAGTTCAATGAAAATAAATGTGACGTAAAGTGGGTTTTGACCTAACCCTAGATATGAATTGAGATAGGATCGAGGCCAACCAGAGTATAGCAACAAAAGCTAGTTTCAGTTACATAGAAATGTTTGTCGCTGAACCAAAAGTAAAACAAAATAACTATTTTTATCATTCATATGATAAGGATATATTTACAGTAACAAATCAAACAGCAATAAAGTAATATATTATAAAAAAAAAAAACTCACGGTCATACAAAATATATAAATGTAAATTTGCCAGTCTCTAGACTTCCGGTAGAGAAACAACCAAAAACAGTCGTATTAGTATTAATGTCGTGTATAATGATGGACATACATGTGGCAAGTAAGGCATCGCTCTGGAGGGTGTAATGAAGGAGGATTTTACAAAGGATGACACGAAAAATTTTCATTAACGGAGTACTGAAGATGAGTTTTCATTTTTACTTGACTTTTACATATAGAAAGAATTCTTTATGATTTTTTTTTTTCGTGTTCTAAAAACGATTTTTTTTTTTTCAATTCATTTTTCAGTGGGTCTGATTTGAGATCACTTGGCTGTTTGAAAAAAAACTTTCTCTGGACTTGATATTGACGGTAATGCCCTCTCCCACGACTTCAGTGGGATAAGATCAACTGGTCCCTTCACTCATCAGAACTGGCGTTTCAATGAAACTCGATGTTTGAAAAATAACGAATCCTGAGGAGAACTCAATAAACCCGTTGATGAAGACGATATTAGAAAATATAAACTAGTCGGTAAAATACCTTTACATCCACCTGAACCGACAAACGGCAAAAGAACGAATACAGATAATATTAAGATTAAAAACATGGCTCCTCACAGGTTCGAACTGTGGTAATGATATATTTGCTAGAAAAGGTTTTATTAAGAGAAGTGTATGGAAGATGAGGATGTAGTGAAGATCATCAAACAGGTTCAAGTCAAACGTCATTAGTGTCGAGTGTATTGTGAATATTTAGTTGTTTCGATGGTTAGACTCTACTGAAGATGACGTTGTAGATGGCCTTCGTTATGAACAGTAAGGTTCATGTTAGACAACTGTCGAGATCGATGCGAAAATGAGAATATGGTGATGTCGTTCAGTAAAGATGATAGAGTGCTGGAAATACCCTTTCTCTTGAATGAGGATAAAATGAAGATGATTCTTGAACAGGCGCCAAAGGTGAAAGTCATAAAGGGTATGGTATCGATATTGTAATTTAAGTGCAGCTCAATGAAGTTGAAGGTGACGTGAAAATAGCTTTTGACGTGACCCTAAAAATGAATTGAGGTTGGTTCAAGGCCAACCAGAGTATAACAACAATAGCTATGTTAATTTACATAGAAATATTTGTCGTTCAGTCACAAGTAAAAAATAGAACTATTGTTATCAATCATATACTAAGGTCATATTTATAGTTACATTAAACAGCAATAAAGTAATACAATACAGAAGAATAACTCCTTCTCAATGAAAATATATAAGTGTAAATTTGCCAGTCTCTAGACTTCCGGTAGAGAAACAACCAAAAACAGTCGTATTATTATCAATGTCGAACATATAAAAGTACAAAATGGATGGTACGTCCATGTTTGAAAGATTTAGCAAGTGTTGTGTAATGATGAACATACATGTGGCAAGTAACGTCAAAGGCAACGCTCTAGATGGTGTCATAAAGGAGGATTTTACAAAGGGTGCGACGAAAAAGTTTCATTAACGGCGTATTGAAGATAAGTTTTTCATTTTTCCTTGACTTTTACACATAAAAAGAATTCTTTATGATTTTCTTCGTGCTCTAAAAACGATTTTTCTTTCAATTCTTTTTCCATTGGGTCTGATTTCGGATCATTTGGCTGTTAAGAAAAACCACTTTCTCTAGATTTGATGTTGACGGTAATGCCCTCTCCCACGACTTCAGTGGGATAAGAAAAACAGGTCCCTTCACTCATCAGAATTGGCGTTTGAATGTAACTCGATGTTTGGAAATAACACATCCCTAGGAGAAGTCAATAAACCCGTTGATAAAAACTATATTAGAAAATAGAAACTTGTCGGAAAAATACCTTTACGTCCACCTGAGCCGACAGACGGGAAAAGGACGGATACAGGGAATAATAAGCTTAAAAACATGGCTCCTCACAGGTTCGAACTGTGTTCTTCTGATTTAAAGGCAGTTGTGGTAACCACTACACCACGGAGCCGTTTGTCCAAAGTGAAATATTTCGAATATGAAGTAAAAATATATTTGCTGGAAAAGGTTGTATTAAGATAAGTGTATGAAAGATGAGGACATAGTGAAGAAGATCATCACAAAGGTTCAAGTCAAACGTTATTAGTGTCGAGTGTGTTGTGAAGATATGGTTGTTCCGATGGTGAGACTCTACTGAATATGATGTTGTAGATGGCCTTCTTTATGAACACTAAAGGTTCATGTTAGATAACTGTCAAGATCGATGCGAAACTGAGAATATGGTGAAGATGTCGTTCAGCAAAGATGAGAGTGTGCTGGAAATACCCTTTCTCTTGAATGAAGGTAAAATGAAGATGATTTTTGAACAGGCGCCAAAGGTTAAAGTCATAAAGGGTATTATCGATATTGTAATTTAAGTGCAGCTCAATGAAGTTGAAGGTGACGTGAAAATAGCTTTTGACGTGACCCTAAAAATGAATTGAGGTTGGTTCAAGGCCAACCAGAGTATAACAACAATAGCTATGTTAATTTACATAGAAATATTTGTCGTTCAGTCACAAGTAAAAAATAGAACTATTGTTATCAATCATATACTAAGGTCATATTTATAGTTACATTAAACAGCAATAAAGTAATACAATACAGAAGAATAACTCCTTCTCAATGAAAATATATAAGTGTAAATTTGCCAGTCTCTAGACTTCCGGTAGAGAAACAACCAAAAACAGTCGTATTATTATTATTGCCGAACATATAAAAGTGCAAAATGGATAATACGTTCATGTTTGGAAGATTTAGCAAGTGTTGTGTAATGATGAACATACATGTGGCAAGTAAGGTCAAAGGCAACGCTCTAGAGGGTGTAATGAAGGAGGATTCTATATAGGATGCAACTAAAAAGTTTCATTAACGGCGTATTGAAGATGAGTTTTCCATTTTTCCTTGACTTTTGCATATAAAGAGAATTCTTTGTGATTTTCTTCGAGTTCTAAAAACAAATTTTCTTTCAATTTGTTTTCAATGGGTCTGATTTCCGATCATTTGGCTGTTTAAAAAAAAAAAAAACTCTTCCTCTAGACTTGATGTTGACGGCAATGCCCTCTCCCACGACTTCAGTGGGATAAGAGCAACTGGTACCTTCACTCATCAGAATTGGCGTTTGAATGAAACTCGATGTTTGAAAAATAACATTTCCCTAAAAGAAGTCAATAACCAGTTGATAAAGACGATATTAGAAAATAGAAAGTTGTCGAAAAATACCTTTACGTCCACCTGAGCCGACAGACGGGAAAAGGACGGATACAGGGATTAATAAGCTTAAAAACATGGCTCCTCACAGGCTCGAACTGTGTTCTTCTGATTTAAAGGCAGTTGTGTTAACCACTACACCACGTAGCCATTTGTCCAAAGTGAAATATTTCGAATATGAAAGCTGGCTGCTTGTGTGCCCCCACCACTAGCTAGACTACGGAATACTCGGCAAGCTGCTGCGTCACATGATTATTGTGTGGCCATCGGCAACTCAAGGGTGTGCCGTT
>JAYMFT010020838.1:0-15000 GCA_038088735.1 Panulirus argus
ATATATATATATATATATATATATATATATATATATATATATTGTGTTTGAGGTTAGAGGCGCGGAAATATGTCGCGGGTCAGCGTACTCTGCCGGAGATTTTTGTTGCTCCTCGTCAGACGCTCAGCGGAAATTGCGGGGCCCCTGTCGCTCCGAGATGCCACACCTGTACTCCTTCCCACCTCCGTCTTCCCCCCATCCCCCGTCACTTCCTGCCGTGCCCTAATCCCGTCATCAGACACTTTGGTCAGGGTAGTGAGTGGCAGTAGGCCCCGGGTGGTGAGAGCCAGCGTGTCGCTGGGTCAGTAGAAGTTCGGCCTTGCCAGAAGAAAGCAACATATTCGCGAGCCGTGTCCTTTTGTCAACACTGGCGAGCGTCGCACCATCGACCCACATATGGCGCTTCCCATAATAACAATGAATGTTGTGTACGGTAACCTCGTCCTGACGCCGTTCCATAGTTATTTCCCTGTGGGCCTCCTGCCACATCATGCCCCTCACGGATGCGTGACAACGTCATCACCTCCTGACTGAGGCGAGAGACGCGGAGCTAACAGCTGTGCCTCACGGGATAGATAAACTTACTCAAACACACTACAAACTCACAAAGATGGCGAATGGACCATTAAAGAGCCTTAATGCATATAAACTGCTGAAGAAACTGTCTAAACCTAAGTTTTTAACAAGTTGAGGTTCCTCCAGTGTGCCCTGCAGAACAGAACCCTCTTGTGTTGTTAATATCCTTCGTCCAGTGTGGTGAACCCGAGTGGTTCATGTGGTGTGGTGAGGCGCAGCGTTGTTGACGTGGCCACCGTGATGCCTACTGACTCGTAGCAACACCTCCCACGTCTGCGAGCGCTTCGCAGTCCTGGTGTAAAGAAGGCAGTGAGACCATTATGAGTGAGTGAAGTTAATGAGTGTGTCTGGAGCTTGACATTTTACGGTGCCTCAGTCTCAGGACCTAGCGAGAAATTGTAAGTTTTGAAAGAAAGCAGGAGGGAGTCACCATCCGCCCGTGGGGGGGTGAACTCGAGTGAGTGTAGTGCAAGTGCAGGCAAGGGAGGCCGGAGGTGAGGTCACGCGACCCGGAAGACTCCGGAAGGAGGTTAAGGCATCTCCTGTCTGGACACACACACACATGAGCTGAATGACGTTCCCTCCCCACCCCTCACCGTCAGGGCGAGGGGATAATCTCGTAGAGTCGTGCGTGGTGATCTCGACTCTGACCTAGCTGGTCACGTGAGTAAGGCCAAGTATACATACAGAACTGGAGATGAACACCGTGGTCACAGTCATCTCTGACCATGTTGTCATTAGCGATGATCCCCCTCCTTAACAGCCAGTTTAACTGCACCAGTCACTGACTGTGACACCCATCGGCAAGCAACCACTAGCCCCGGACACCAGCAGCCTGGTGTGTCATCGGTCACTGCCCAAACCGAAACAGTGAAAATTTTGTGTATGTAGTTATTTAAAAGCGTAGATGGTGAAGTGAGCATTTGTCGTAAACTGGTTCAAGTACAGTATATATTGAACTGAGAATAACAGGGGTAGATTTGCATTGACGGAAGAGATGTTAAGTACAGATAAGGTAGTTTTGAATAACAGGAAATGGAAAGTCCGTTATTTTTTGTGAGCAAGTCCGCAGTATACTGGAACATTCCACACACCGCTGATGGCGGATGTCAGGGCGAGGGCGGAAAGTTGCATCGCGTGAGAATAACAAACCTCTAGAGCCATATTTTAGGGAGCACAAGGAAGTAAAACAGACCAGGTATCAGGAAGCTGCTGGACTGTGTTTTAGGTACGAGCATTCTGACGGATGAGGAGTGGATTCGATGTGAGGTCTTGGCACAGTTGATGGAGATGGGAGTGGCGGGGATGGCGGGGTAGTTCACCGACCCTCCCGAGTCAACATGGCGACGCGTCGGCCCCCGTACCGCCCATCCTGGTCACTCATGATGTGAAGTGATTAGTAGTTGTTGAACATGAAACACACCCATAGGCTGACGTAACTCATAAGTATACAAAGGGAGGGAAACGGAAACAGGCCGATGGATATTTTCGACGCTGTTCGTGACGGTGGAAGTGATCAAGAAGTGTCTTGAATATTTACATCTACGGAGGCGTAAATAAAGGCAATCGTGGATTTTGAATTAGACATTTGTGGTCTTACTGTTATTGGTGAATCATTCTGTATGTTAACATTCCTGTCGAAGAAAAAGTTCTTTGCCTCATTCGGATTAAAAAATGTTTGCCTACCAATTTGTATCAATGGTGTGAGAGAAATCAGACTGATTTAGCCTTTGATATCTGCTTCCATCAAGACCATCATTTCTTGATCATTTTCATAACCTGAAAATCTGTTTTGAAAGCAAAATAAGATTAGGTGTTTGAATCTGCTCTCAGGATTTGTTTCTCATTCCGGGAATCATCTCGGTAGCTCCTTGCTGTCTGTAATCTCTGTATCTTATGTCTTTTTTCAAGTAAGGTGACCCAAACTAGCCGCAGTATTCAAGATGGGGACGCACCAGTGATTCGAAGAATGAAGATTTATGCATTAGATTTGAAATCGAATGTCCCGCATATCAAGAATATTGTTATATTGTAATTATTATTGCTTCTCCTCGCCGTTTATTTGACTTTATGGCACATCGGAGATTATTACACCCAAGCCTGTTCGTTTTCCGATCAATGTGCAAAACTTTGCGCCTATCGTTATGAAATTTGATTTGTCATCTTTGAGACCAGACAACCAGTTTGTCTGCGTCAGCTTCCAAATGTAGACGTTCAGTTTCTGTCGTAATCTCTTCTCAAATCTCAAGTCTATCCGATTATTTTTAAGTGCATACGAGCTGGGCTATGATGATCGGAAAGTACCGCTATGTGCCCATGGCCGAAAATTAATATGTGTTTGCTGCAACTGTTTTCATTGTTGCAGAAATCTTAGTTCATCTCCAGTATGATACGATAACGTGTCAAAATTTTGTACAGGTGGATATTCCTGTGATTCATTTCTCAAGCAGACCAGAAGAAAAGGGTCAGGGAGGCATCAAAACCGTATCTTTGTAAAACAGAAGTGAATGGTACATTCTGAGAAGCGGACCTTTTTGAGGTGGTTATGTGCAGGAATTGGCAACAATTATGCTCCCCAGCGCACCGTGAAATCAGCTGTTCTGTAAAGGGTCTTCCGTCGCTTCCGAACATTTTGTACACATCTCTCGTTAAGGCTGTAGTAGTAACTGTGAACGCGCCCAGTTGTTGTGCATTCACATATGTTCTGGCGATGGGAGTGGTTCGACCAGAAGTACTGGCGGTGGTAGTGGTCCGACCAGAATTGTCTATCGGAGTGACTATTCGATTAACTGTCGGCGGCATTGGTTCAGACATCAGTACTGGAAGTCTTACGTTTGACCCTCACTGCAGATGGTGGATCAAATAAGCCATGTCTAAATTTCGCAGCAAGGTTGGGTTGATTACTCTGCTGTTGGAGTTAGTTGTAGCGAACTTTAATTGGCTGTTATATACTTGAGATCATGACCAGGAGTGACGCTTGTGGACGACGGTCTTAGAGGTAGGTGAGCGCCTGCACCAGAAGGTCAGGAATGACGCTCGCGCAGGTTTTGGAGGTAGGGCGAACGCTTGTTGTTCCAGAACGTCTGGATACGAAGGGGTTCTGAAGGGGTTGGTGAACGCCAACATCCTGGGATGAGTCAATGTGGCGCTTCCGCTTCGGGTGGGCAGATGTGTCGCCGGAAACGTGGTCTTGTGGCTCCCAGGGTGTCCGTCACGCTTGGCTGTCCTACTTCACACTTGCCCGTCCGCACACTTCGCCCGCCCGTACACTCCGCACTTACCAGCTCACGTGCTTCATACTTACCCGTCCACACACGTCTCACACTTACCGTCCTTGCACTTCGCTCTTACGCTTATCTACACTTCACACTTATTCGTTCACTCAATTCACAGTTACCCATCCAGACGCTTCACACTTACCCATCCACATACTTCACACTTGCCCCTGTACACGCTAAAACCCATCCACACGTTTCACACTTATCCTTGTAAACTCATCCAGTCGTACACTTTAAACCACCAGCCTCGCTGCTAACCTTCCTTACATACGGCGTCGTGAACGCAGTTATTGCCAGAGACAGGTAAATGTTTATCCATTGAAACAACAAGCCTTTGTTATAGTCTTCTATCATTTAACGAAAACACGACTCTGCAATACAGAGTAAAACATTTCAGATTATGTGACAATTCGAAAGAATAAGAATTTACTTCGTCAGTGACGGAAGAAAGGACTCTGTAAACTAGAGACTGTTACAGCATCTCGTGGGTGTGAATTTAAAACTTTCTTCGCCTCAGGGGTCGTGAAGGTCGTCGGGGGGTATTGACATGGGATTGATTTCCACACATCCATCAGGGTTACTCGTCCTCTTCACAGTCCATTTGCTTCCAGCCTCGGGAGTGAAAGTGGAGAAGGGATTTCCTGAACCATTCGTAGAAACTATGCTTGCTAGAGTTATGGACATAAATATTTATGTTAGAGAGTTCACGTGAACTTCGCTCAGATTTTGGCCAGCCTAGACTTTGTATGTTCGTCCCAAAGTGATTAATTGAAAATAATCTAAAGAAAATAGACTCCTTAGGTTCGTATGCCCAAAAAAAAAGACTGTATGGTCGGCAACAAGAAGTGGCAAGGTCAAGGCCGCCTCCAGCGAGTGGAGAAAGGGAAAGTATCTCAGGTGGTGTCTGGTGACGGTGCTGCCCTCGGCCTCCCGGTGGTCACCCGCTCTGCTAAGCCTCACTTTCGTACACTTACCTCTTGCAACGGTATTTGCAATAATATTCACCCTGGAGACTGTATTTTGACATTTTTCGATGATTTGTTTTCTCACGGCTGTCGGTGTTTGTGTGAAGTTACTGGTTTTATGTTTATTCCCATTAAACGTACAGTTTTGAATCTTTTATTTAACAACACAAATGTTTTCAACAGCTTCTTTACCGTGTCCAAGTTGTTTAAGGCGTCAACATACTCCCGAAGGCTATCGAAAGACCCTGTTAACTTTATTTGTCTGCTCTGACTAGGCTTTGATTAGACGTTCTTCTGAGGTTAAGGAGTATTAACTCACTTTCAGATAATGATAACTAATATATGATGTCACAAGTCTGACCACGGAGATAGAAAGACCTGGCACGGCGTGAGTGTGAAAGCAGTACAAACATAAGTGTACCCGCGAACCAGCTCTTCGGTGGTGAGCTTTGACGCCGTCATTTACCTATGTGAGGTGGGTGGTTTTTACCCACTTTCACCTCTCCACAAAGCCGTCATCCCACACAGTTTTCGATATGTTCATTGACATTCACATTCTAATCATCACCGTGTGTTCTGGCATGTCTCATCGAAGACAAATCAGGTATCTCGTCAGCGTTTGCGGCAGCGTCCATAGCCAAGTTGAAACTAGGTTTGCTGTGTATGATCCTCCCTCCCACCCTCCCTCTTCTGTATGATGAATGCGCCTATACATATTGGAGCAGATGGATAGCGATGCTCGTGCACACGTTTGTGAAAATTTAGAAGTATTTTCATCGGTTTCAAGCGGATCGTGTACCTTACCATATTAGAGTCTAGTGCGTGGCTCGCCTAGCAACAGCGGCGGCAACAAGTGCCAAATCTGGGTGGCGGTGGTGGTTAGTCGACCTTTTCCCTGGTGTGTGTGTGGGCGCACCGCTGGGTTTCTTGATGGAGCACTCAAGTTGAAAGGTGTCGTGCATGACTGTTGTGAAATTAACAGTATGGGATATTTAGCTTGCCGAAATCTTTTCCCTAAAGACAGTAGTGGACGGAGTTTGAAAAAAACAGGCGGGTTACAAGAGGTCGATTTGTGTAGTCGTGTTTTAACACACTTGTTGAACTTTATGCTGAGTACAGGTGGGGTTCTTGTGTGCACCTGCGGGAATGTCTTGCGCAACTCCGCGTTCTCCTCAGAGACTCATTTAAATGGAATTGTTTAATGCTAATATACGAGTGGGAGGATTTTTATTTTCTTCAAACTTTTGCAGGGGTGTTTTTCTAACTGGATCAGAATAGCCTACTTTCTGGTCTGCATCTCCTTGTTTCACGAAAGGTATGCGTTTGGTTCTTCATGTGACAAATTTGAAGTGGTAAATATACTCGTGCGTAATTTTTCGTTCATTTTGTCAACAGTCGTGTGGAGGAGGAGACAAACAAATGAGCAGCAGGTGCGTAGGTGACAGCCTCGCAAGGCCAAGCGTCGTTGTCACTGTGTAAAATAAACTAATATGTCCGTGGAATGGGATAATGCACAGTCATGTCAGCTTATGGCGGAGATGCCTTAGTTTGTGGTTGTGTAAAATGATGAAGGAGAGAAAGAGTGAGGCTGCAATTTTCTTGCAAACCTCGTGTGTGTGTAAACAGGGAAGTCAACCTTTGTAGCGCTCTGTTACCTTAAACGCTGTGACGTCTGAGGTTTTAGAGCTTAGTCTGTTCCGAATGTTTCGACTCTCGCGTGTTTTTGCGAGATCGTCATAATCCAGAAAAATGTTGTCCTGAAGGACGTCCTTGACAAGCCTGTCGTTAGCTTAGATTTGTGCTGTTTTTCGCAAATGATGGCGGAATTTTAGTTGGGGTTAATTTACAGACGCCCTAACTGTAAGGCGTGTGGTATCCCGTGGCCTTGCTGGGGGAAGTAACGGAGCGCCTGTTGCCTGGCGAAGGAATCTGTGCAAGTCTGAAGCGCCTCCACCTCAGCCTTCGTCAGCAGTTGACACGGAGAACGATGATTGGTGATCATTTTGTCACGGTCTTGACGTCTGTATTTACCAGCAGCATAATGTTTTAGCAATATATTGACGGCTGTGGCAGAATGTTGATAGCAGTGTGGCTCTATCTTTAACGACTCTTTAACGGGGGTCTTGATAAACCCTTGAGAACATCTTGACAGCCTTTGCCGGTATCTTGGTCGGCCATTTGCCAGCACCGTGACAACCCCTTTGGATTATCATATCGAAAGTGTTTCGTATCTAGACAGCCTCTTGGCAGTGTGTTGTTGGCAGACCTTTCCTCTCTCACTGAGGCGTAGAAAAAGTGAACAGGTTCAGGATTATGGCGCCGGGAGGACGACGTCTGGGAAGGTGAACAGGTGCCACGTTCAGGACCACCACCACCACCACCACCGCGTACGACGGTGGTTAACGTCAGGTTTATGGTAACTGCAGTTCCTCTCACCTCGCAACCACACACACATACACACACACACACTCACACACTCACCATCCGCACCACGAAGCAGACTTACTTCCATTACAATTTCGCTTCCAATTTCGCAACCAGTATCTTAGCAGCAGCCCTGGACGCCTCCCTCCTACCCAAACCACATCTAACCAACCATCGAGCTCCAGATAGAAAAAGAAACTGACCTGTCACCTCCCAACAAACGTAACATTGACTAGGAACGTAAACAGTGACGACAGGCTTCAAGCAGCCGCCCTCTCAATCCATTATATAAATTCTGCCTCATCAGACATACACCCACTTCATACTACACTCTCTAGGTACGTGCGATTGACTCTATATCGTCTTCGTTCTGGACACCGTCTTTCTCAACACTCCGAACACAGATCCAACACATCATTGGTCATACCAAAGATGCGACTTTTATACAAAAAGACACTCTTTTCCCAGAGACAGACAATCAACTTTACCACACTTCTTGACCTGTGGGTGGACTTGGCTAACTTCATGTGCGTTGCGGGAGCTCCTGACGAAAGTTTCGGTATATCGATGGATATTGCCGTATATATATATATATATATATATATATATATATATATATATATATATATATATATATATATATTTTTTAAAGGTTTGCAATAAGTTTATGACTTTTTGGCTTACCTTTGTCTTTATTGAGGAAAATTAGTGCATCATAAGCCAGATGGTTCATCATGTACAGCTGGGGCTTGGAGCGTCGTATCTCTGCTGGCAAGATGCTGACGTAGAGTTAATGGCTGTAACGATTACTCTTGCATAAAAGCGTCAGGTGTGATTATGGGTCCGAATAGTTTTATCAGCGAGGAACGTTGCGACGAGTGTACGGGGCCGCTCTGCAGCGGAAGGTTGTTCCCTGCTGGTGCAAGGAGAATGTCAGGAAGTATGCGGATGACTCATTTCCTTCTGATGGAGACAGGCCGGCGATAATAACCAAGAAAATGATATCATGTGCGATAAAAGAAGCCAATGCCGGTGTAACTAACTTCCTGGCGATTGTTCATCGGGTTGACCCGCACGACCTTGTGGGGTTTTTACATTACTGCTGGATGTGTGCTCGAAGTGTACTAGCTGATCATTGCTGCACCGCCTGAGCACATTCCTGCCTTATAAAGCTACTGGCTTTGCTCTGGATGTTAAGAGAGAAAGTGGATTAGAGTTTTTTTATTTTCTAATAGTCACTTTCCTTGGCAAGAATGACACACACACACACACACACACGCACACACAGTTGCTGAGGATGATCATTGTTTCACTCGGACGACTGTGTAATGCTCCTCGAGTTCGAGATGCTGAAGGTGTAGATTGAAGTATGCTCAGGGGTTCGGTCCCATGCACGCCAGAGTTTCGCCTCCGATGACTCCTTTTAATCTTCACGTGTCAGTCGTGTTCTTGCTGGTGCCAGAAGGCCACCCTAAGTCGTGCCCACAGGACGGCGCAAGCTGAGCGGGTCGTAAAATTGTGAAAAGGGAATCCCAAGAATTGTGGCGTTCGGTGGGAACACCAAACAAGCAGCAGCTTAATCCATTCTCAGGGACGTCCTGGGCCTGTCCTTACAGTGACGTTTTAGGGCTGCTCTCTCTTTCTCTCTCTCTCTCTCTCTCTCTCTCTCTCTCTCTCTCTCTCTCTCTCTCTCTCTGGCGACAAGGGTCATGGCAATTGAAGGGCAAAGTTTCTTAAGAACGAGGCACATTAGATGTTTGTGTTCTAGTCGGAGAGGAAGACAAATATATATATTTTTTTTTTTGTTGATGGAGTCGAGCATTAAATATTTCCGTTTTCTTGGAAGAATGTTCAGCCGGCTAGCTACCTTCCTCCGAGCTTCCCTCGCCTCCTTTGCGGAGCCCTTGGTGCTGCTGCATGTGATCCGCGCGCCCCTCAGGCTGCGCCGTCTCCTAGAAAGCAAGCTAGATCAGTTGGAGGTGGCTGATCTGTTCATGCCGGACGGCACAGCGTTAACGCTGCCTTCCAGTGAGTTGAGATCTCGCCGGGAGAAGGGCTTCGGCTGCAGCAGTAGCAGCCAGCACTACTCTGGCGTGACGAGGACCAGACTCGACCTCATGTATATTGATGGACAAGTTTCAGGGTGATTACTTCTTTGGTCTGTCGCTTGGCGTTGTAAAAGGGAAGGAGGAGACTAGAGTTGCTTCTTGCGTAAAGAACTATAATCTGTTCTTCCGTTCTGTGGTGTGTCGTAAGACAGATGAATAGCTGTCTGTTATTCTGTGACATGGGAGAAGTCTGACAGAGTTGCTTGGTCTTGGCTGTTCGCACACCAGACGGGACCAGAAAAAAAATAAGTCTCTCGTTTGTTTTACTCTTAGGACGTCCGGTCAGTTGTGGTCGTTACATACGATGTAAAATGTTCCACGTGTTGGTTTTATCCGGTTGCTGCCTCCAGTACCGTGGCATGTACTCCCCCTTGCTGAGATCCCATGGTAAGCTTTGGTTATATCATTTAAGCTAATCATCATCGCTTATCTTCACAACTGATTTCCGCTTCAGTCCTGGGATAAACCCCCCCCTCCCCCAGTGTTGGACGCTTCTCAGGCAGCTAGCTGGAGGCGGAGTTGGAGTGGGCCCTATGGGGTCGCCGGTACAGAGAGAGATTTTTCCCTTTCGCTGCAGTAGATGTGGTGATGAAAGGCTGAGAATCGTGGCGCCAGAACCCAGCGAAGTGACGCGAACGTACGGAGGAAAGATTTATTCCGAGGTGAGACTGTGGGAACCGCTGAAGAGCCAGGGAAGAGCATAATGATGGGAAGGCATCCCAACCATCCGTTAACATATTGTGTGCGAAACCAGAGTTTTATATTCTTGTTGTTTTTCCTGTTCAAAAAAGTATGCAACACACGGCTAAAACGAAATCGGTTCTTGTATGACAGAGGTGTTACTCAGCCTGCTTGAGATCCACCCTCTCCCTGCAACGGAGTATAGCGCAGCCTTGGGCTACACGAGCCCTTGTGAAAGGGGATGCTGGATGACACCAGGACCCCTCTCAGAATAGGGGTCCTGTGGTAATTGCGATAACATATACTCACCCTGTGAGGCCCCCGTGTGCGTGAGAAAATGTATAAGACGGTGCTGACGAGGTTGATGAGAGAGGGAGAGAGAGGCAGTGCTGGCCTCCCATCTGGATAAGGCAGACGCACCACCTCTAGGACGCCTCCCTCCTCCTGTGACGCAACACAACCTGCAGAGTTCCGTTGCTCGAGAAACGTGATCACTTGACTGTACGCTCTTTTCTGTTATTTTCAGTAGCGTCTGCTTAGATCATCATCCTCGGGACGCTCGCGGGAGCCACTGAGTGACCGCATGCGGGACGCAATGTCCTCTCCAGCCGTCCTTACAGACCAGGAAATTCTATTCCTCATAGATATGAATTGTATTTTCTGCTTCAGGGACGATGAGAAATATTTTACTCGATCTCTCACCTGGAAGAGAAAGGTACAAGGGGTGATTGTAGGAGACCTGGTGTTGCCCCGTGGTGACCTCGGGGGTGGTTAGGGATGGTCTCTCCTGCTGCAGGAGGAGGGCGTTACCCCGTGCCCCGCACGCTGCCGCCTCCTCACCCCTCGCTCCGGTCCACCTGTTGTGTGACTGAGGTCGGAACGCTTGCACTTTACACAGTACGTCGTGGAAATTAAATGAATCTTCTTCAGCTTTTACGGACGGCCTCTAGCATGTTGTTTAAGTATCACGAGGCCTCAAGCAGGGTTCAGGAAGCTTACAAGTTGTGCATCGTGAAGCTTGCGTTACGAGGGTAAGCTTAACTTGATGCTGTGGGGAAAGGCTTTGATGTGCAGGGACGGTGCATGAGAGAAAGAGACACATTTTGCTAATATACGCTTTGCGTTAGTGTGTAATTATTGACTAAATGGATAGAATAGATTGGGATACGTCTTTACACCGGCAGGGTCATGTTTCTTGCTTACGCGAGTGGTGTTACCAGACTTACGTCCGCTCGAGGTTACGCAGCGAGTGAGAAGTCCCCCATTGGTGAGGCTGTATCGCTGAGAGTACGAACTCGGCAAAGACCTTCACACTTCAGAGAAGCCTACTCTTCCCTGCCGTTGGAAGTAGCGCAGCCTTGGGCAGCAGAAGTGCCTACAAAGAGGTCCTGAGTAACACCAGGATGCTTTCATAGAAATATATATATATATATATATATATATATATATATATATATATATATATATATATATGTATGGGTTGCTGACCTATCTTGACTTCATGTCATGCAGGACATTTCGCAAGGTGCAGGGAGTCGCATGGATTGGAAAATCGATAATGACACGTGCATAAAATCAGGACCAGAAATGTGTATTTTTAGACTTCATCGAAGTGCCGCCGACCGTCCCTCCCCAGTCTGGCCACACACACACACACTCACACACACAGGGTCCACGGCTGATGGCGAATGTGAAAGTCGAAAAGAGAATGGAAAACTGGTTTTGTATGCACTGTACGGGGGCATGAGTCGACCCTCCGGTACCGGTTGCTTAGGCGGCCACTGTACGGGGTCCATGAGTCGGTCCTCCGGTACCGGTTGCCTAGGCGGCCACTGTACGGGGGCCATGAGTCGGTCCTCCGGTACCGGTTGCCTGGTCACCGTACGGGGGCACGAGTTGTCTCTCTATAAACTCAGTAAGGGCCACGTCGACCTCACCCATACGCTGTAGGCCTGTGCAACTTTATTGCACCTTCGTTAGGATTTGTTGCCTGTCGGTGTAACCTGACCTAGACCACTGTAACCTGGTGCAACACTTGACCTAGGTACCTGTAACCAGGTGTATGACCTGTAACCTACGGAAACCTGTTGTTGGCCCGCTGAACCCTGGGGTATGCCGCTGAAACGTGATGCAAGCAACATGAACTGTAATTAGGCCGTTGGAACTTTAGCGGTGTAGGCTCGTGGGACTTGAGCCAAGTGGAACCTTACGATGGCAGGTGGAAGCTGATGGTGGAATAAGGTGGAGCCCGGTGGTGGAAGTTGGAACTCGCGACGGCGACGAGTGGAAGCAGAGTGTGGCAGGTGGGAACGTGGCGTCAGCCGATGGAAGCAGACGGTGGTGGTGGTGGTTGGAGGTGGCAGATGGAACCTGACGGAAACTCGTACGACGGATGGGAGCTATGGGGGTGTCGAGTGTCGTGGAGCAGCGGATGTCCGTGAGACAGGATTTCGGTTATGTAAAACCTGCGCCGCTGCATTTACGGGTGATTTCGGGTGAGCCCGACGAGCGAGGCTGACGAGAGCCACGTGATGATTACTAACTCCTCATACCGGACTCTTGACAAAAAAAACCGGTTCGTATTTGAAGAGTAAAACTTGAAGGTTACGTAACCTGCAATAGGATGTTCCGTTACTTCGGGTGAAAAGAAAAAAAAAAACCTTGCTCGATCGATGACCTCGATAGAACGTTAGCTTGGCTAGAAAGGCCACAAGGCGTTTGCCTGACTCTCATCGCCACCTCCCTTCCCGCTCGCTCATAGCTTGGTTTATGTACGTCTGGGTAGATCCTGTCCCCCCCCCCCTCTCTCTCTCTGGGGATGTGGAAGGTGGTGGGTCCAGCTGCTCACATTCTTGTACGTCTCCGTCCATCATCCTGGAAGCCATCCCGCGTGGCCCTGGAAGCGATCCTTTGTGGCAGGTCTGACTAAATGTATCACGACGATTTGCTCCGATGAATTGTATAGGTCACCCAGTTTTTGATACGTCTTAGTTAATAGGTCTTGGCAAGGTCAGTTTTAACATCCAGGGTCAGTCGAAGGTCTGATCACGGGGTCACTGTGTGGTGGAATGGACCAAGAAAACTCGGCCAGTCCGTTGGTTGGTTTAAAGGTTTTATCGAGTTTTTGAATTACCTCTGCTCGGTGAAGGTATCGAAAAGGTTGGTTGATTGAGAGCGATGGCCACAAGGGAGTGAGACCACCTGGCACTTTGTGCAGGGAGACGAGGGACGTGGAGGCCATCCGTGCACCTCAGCACAGGGATTTTAGTAGGGTGACAGACCAAGGAAGGGTCTGCTGCGTTACTCTGCCGTGCTGGCCAATACTTCGTCTGCTTTGATCAACCTGTACATTTAAACCTCAATGGATTAATCTTTGTTGCATGGTCACATATGTTTCTTTACTGAGTCATCTTTTTTTCTACAAAAAAATTTCAGTAGATGTCTTTCACAATATACTTCTCGGTCTTGGAGTTTATGTGTTTTTTGTTTTGAACTGCTGCATGAGGGCTGAGGCATCATCCAGCCTTCCGTATACCCTGTGTGTGGGGGGCCTCAGCCACTGTCATGGATGGTGCCTGGAAACACATCTTCGAGATAATCTGAGTCTGTAATACTATGGCTCCTCGTGTAGTAGATAAGAGTACGGATAAGTAAGATTTTTTTTCGTATTTTAAGATGGCAGACGCTTGATGTAAACATAGGGGTTGACGCGGCCTTGGTTGTGCCCCGGTGATCACGTGTCCAATTTCGAGGCGACAAGCTGGAGGTCGTCGAGGACACGTCTGGCCGACGGTGGCACAGGATGCCGTTGCCCGTCTTTCCTTTGCCAGTCGACGTTACTGCGTCCTCTCCTCGCGGTACCCCACAGCCAGCACTCACTCAAGTCTTAAAAGCCAGGAGTACCTCGGTGCGACCCTTGAGTATGACGGTAAGACCCTTGAGTATAATGGAACGACCCTTGAGTATGACGGGGCGATACTTGAAGCAGGAGGGTAAAAACCCATGCGTATATATGGATACCGACGGCCGGACCAGCTTACCGAAGCGTCGTAACGCCTTCCTCAAAGAAGCTAAAATTTGATACTGGAGCGGAAAACCATTTATACATTCTGCAGTATTGTGTCACGTATATTAATATCAGCATTACTTCCGTTCGTGCGGACAATGTCGCTTTGTGGAAAATACAAAAGGACTTCAAACAGCAGCAGGCCATTGCGTCCTCTCAAGGCTGTTTGTGATGATGGAAGATATTAGAAACTAGCAGATCAGTTTGATAAAAGTCAGAAGGCATACAGATGATTCAGAGAGAATGAATAACCTGCAAAATGTCATCGTGACTAAGGAGGCGCAGATACTACAACCCATGGACTTTAAGCGAAGTATTTATCAAGTCTGCTTTAAAGGTATCTGTAGTACTGCTTTCATCCGCACTAGTTGGCAAATCGTTCCACATGTCGACAATCCTGTTGAAGAAAAAGCACTTCGACCTCATCCAAGGCCCACGAGTATGTATCCGTTACTACGAGTGAAATCAGACGAGTCAAGTCTCAAGTAATTTGATAGATCAAGATTATCAGAGCATTCGATGATTTTGAATGCTTGCATCATTAGATCACTTCCTAACCTTCTCTTTACCGAGCCAAATAGATTCAAGTCATTCGATCCCGCTCTCGCAGGATTTGTTTCCTGGTCCGGGAATCATCTTTGTAGCACAGCGCTGCACTCTCTCTCTCTCCATTCTCTGTCTGTCTTTTTAAACTGAACGCAATATTCAAAATGTGGACGAACCAATGAACTGTAAAGAATAAAGATGATTTCTCAAGATTTAATTTCGAAGGCGAACATGATTTACAAATGTATATCTGACTGCGATGTTAAATGTATTTAAATGCTTTAAGCCTGAGCCATTTTGTTACTCATGTATCTTTCACAGGAGGAAAATTGTAAGTACAGCAGGGGTGGGGGGAC
>JAYMFT010020849.1:0-16427 GCA_038088735.1 Panulirus argus
TATCCCCTGGGATAATATATATATATATATATATATATATATATATATATATATATATATATATTCCTGCATTTTCTTCTGTCCAGTAAATGCCTCCTTTTCACACCTGATGCATGGAACTGGGTCAGACTTTCTGTCTTCTTTGCTATTCTTGACTAATTTCTCCCAAACTGAAGTTTACCTAAGTGTGTACGCCGCACGTTTCCACCGACCGCAGAGAGATTTCCTTCCCCACTTTATATAAAATTCAAAGTGTGTTCCAACACTACAGCTTCTCTCCTAGTCTACCTCATCTACAGACATTAGTCTCAAATTTGTAACTTCACACCGTCAACACCTTTCGTAATCTCCATGACAGCTGCAGAAGTCTGATGTTCCCACGAAGCCAATGAGGGGAGTAACTCCGTCTGCTGTACTCGTTTCCAAGTCTTGAGTGTCATCAAGTATGACGAGTGTGTTGTGATGTGTGTTTGGACGTGCCAGCAATTGTGCCGTCCTGGCCAGGAAGCTCTGGTTGCGTGTGGTCCAATAAGGGTTCCGTGGCTTCCTCCGCAGAACGTACATGACGTGCTGTGTGTTGGATTCATGACTGTGCGGGGTTCCATTTCATGGTGTGCATGATGCTGTAGTCTGCCTTTACTGTTCTGTGGCGTTCCACTGCAGGATGTGCATGACGTGGTGTGCGCTGGCTTCCACGATCTCCTCACAAAATTACGATGTCGGAAGTTTTCTGCTCCGGTCGTCTCTGTTTACATCTGGAAAGAAGAAACAGTCTAATGTTCTGTCTCTGGTTAATAAATCTGTCGAAGGTTTATCATTACTCAGGTTCTGCAGCCTCTTCTCGGTTGCTCAGCCGTTCCCACGCGGTACTCCAACAATGCTAAATCACATATGCATGTGGGGGCTTGAAATCCAATTCTCCCGGAGACATCGTCAGTAACCTCTTACTTCATAAAATATAACATTTCCCATAATCATCATCGTTATCGTAATTATCAGAATTATCATTTTCATTATTATTACACGTTCATTCGTAGGTTAATGTACCTAGCAGATCATCCAGTGATAACGCTGTTCTCTTCCACGCAGATGTTTCATATAACGCTCTGCGTGGCGCCTCGGCCACGCACCAGAGACTGTACATGATACCGCAGTTAAAATTTCTTAGTGAGGCGCTAATTAAGGAGGCCACGGCTTGGCACATGTCCGCATCTGCGTCCTCATGCACGCACACAGACACACGCGCGTGCGCAATCACACACTTACACACACAAAAATGTTGAATGTTTAAAAGTCTACCTGATGGCATACGACGTAGAACTCTTTTCCGGTACTGTACATATAGGCAAATAGGTATTCGCACACACCCACACACTCAGAGAAGCAGTCACACATGTATTACTACAAAACGCTTAAATACGCACACACAACACACATACATATTTACAATTACACTGTCAGGTTCATATACAGAAACCTAGACACTAAGGCGTTCACACAAACAAACGAAAGCACATATACAGTCAAACGCACGTCTTTTAAAGGAATACACGAGACGTACTCAGTATGTACAGTAGACATACCCCGTCACTCGCCTGTCTAAAATAACCCAAGTCAGTGACCACGAGGAGGGACACAAAGGCTTTGGTTTGACAGGTGCCAGCGCTGAAGCCTCACCTCCCCCGAGCTGAGTCACCATGGCTATGTGGGCTCAGAGAGGGTCGTGAGGAGGTGATCACCACAAGAACCCAAATGGTCGTCGGTGCAGACTCGAATCACATTCTGGATTCTTGTAATAAAAGAAATTCAGGTCATGAGGAGGAGCAGAGAACTGCGCATCGAATACGAAGCTTCGGGAGGGAGAGAAAGGCTCCTTCAGGTCATGGGGAGGTTCTCACGCCCTTACTCACGCCCTTAGCACACGTCTCGCTAGAACGTGGAGGATTACATGGTCGCATCGCAGCTCCTACACTCAAGGCATCGTAGGGGGATGGGAGATTTACCTCTAAAGATACACGGGATTATACGGAAAGCTTCACGAGATGATCTGATACTCTGCTACAAGGCTGTCTGCTGGAAGATGAGTAATGCATTACGTGGCTAGCCGGAAAACAAGAGAGGTCTGATAGTTTACGATAAGTTTAACTGCTGGAGGACAGTAATGTAGTATAGAGGAGTATTTGGGACGGACGGATAACAGGATACCTGATGGTGTATGATGTTATCTGTTGCAGGATAATATTACAAACCTGAATTCCTAATCTATACAACTGGATATACAACAGTACGTAAGGCTACCGATTGGTAAACAGTCAGGAGACTCGATTCCTATAATGCAACTCGAACGTACAGAACATAAACTTGAGCCTCATAGGAATTACACTCACGGCCTTGCTGGGTGTTCGCTAATCGTTCATTTCGTGTTCAAAAGCGCACCTTTTTCTTTTACTGAGGTGACTAGTTGAACGTCTGAAATGACGGTCGACACAGCAACTTGAAAATGTGCACAATGGATATATATTTTTTCACTGTGGAAGTGAACCTTCTCTTCTCCACCAATTTTCACACACACACACACACACACACACACACACACACACACATACAAAGTCATTTACACATATACAAACAATAACTTTAACAGATAAGGCCCCACGAATGTTGAATTCCCTCCTCAAACTGTACTAAGGGGTGGTTATAGTCAGACCCACACACGCCCACACACACTATAGGGCTTCCTTGGTATAGTGGTAAGAATTCTGACTTGCACGGGCCCGGCTAGGTAGGGTTGGTCCGTACAGGAATCGAATCCTGGGCGCGGCAGTCGGCCCGCTCTCAACCCAGGTGTTTATTTTCCCCTCAGAGCGCGCCGATAAATGGCCACCTGGCTTAGGCTTGGGTGTGTGCGAATGTATATGCGCACTTAGCAGTCAAGACATGGTACATATATACAGATTTAAGAGAAGGGGCGACGTGAGTGTAAAACGCTCTCCCCCGTAACACAGAAATAGTGATCACACATATACAAACCCACATACACACACTTAACCACACACACACACACACACACACACACACACACACACACACACGGACGCACGTGGTCAGACACAATATCCCTGGCATATAATGTGACGAGGAATGATAATTAAACGCCAAGTGTCTACTTGGATGAAATACAAAACGTAAATGAAGTACAGAGACAGATGGTTGAGCAGCTTATGTACAGGAGTACTTGTGATATTCCTGTAGCATTCGCCAGTTTGAATTGAATCCTAAGAACAATAATAATTAGATATCAGTAATCAATCATATGTTACTATAGAACTGTATCGTCCCTCAACCCATGACATAAATTGCACAGGAAATCTTAATGATTCACGGAACACACGACTCACACAGCAAATAATTTCGGCGTAAATGCAGTTTCAGGAGAGCCTGAGATGGATTCTATTTTTGACAAAGTGGTTATTGTTCATAAAAACGTAATCGGATATTTCTTCCTCTGGGCATTTAAGTTTTGGTTTTGTTGGGTTAGTTTAGTTTATTCAGGTTATGTGAGGTTTTGTTAGATCAGGTTTTGTTGGGTTCAAGTTAGGGTAATCTATGTATGGTAACATTTTGGTAGAGTGAACAGAAAACGAGTGGAATATACCAGAGGGAAAGGTCGTTTGAGGGGTCGGTACTACTACTGTCTTAGCACCCTATGATGCTGGGGACTAGGGGCCATAGGACATACACAGCCAATCCTTTATCCGTAACGCAACCCTCAACTGATCGCTGCCAAATCCCCATTCGCCCTTCGGACTAATCAAATCCCTTTTGTTTCGGTACATTGCGAAGAAAAGGATTTCCCAGTCTCAGAACAATATTGTTAAGAATATACTGGTATATGGTATATGAGGCTAACATTCTGCTGCTATAGAGAGTACATGAGGCTGTTGGTATAAGAGCCTAACATTCTGCTAGTATAAGAGATCAACATTCTGTTGGTAATTGAGACTAACATTGCTGGCATATGAGCCTAACATTCTGCTGATATAAAAGCCTAACATTCAGCTGGTATAAAAGCCTAACATTCTGCTAGTATAAGAGCCTAACATTCTGCTGGTATATGAGCATCACATTCGGTTGGTATATGCCATTAACATTCTGCTGGTATATGAGACGAACACTCTGTTGGTACACGAGACTTAACACTGTGGTGGTACGTGAAACTAACTCGAGAATCAGCTATATGAACCTCGTTGCAAGGCAGGCTACACTGGCTGGTCACCAAACTCGGGGAAAATGGCCCCCGGCTTGTGTCCTGTTCGCATACATCTTAATGTTTTTCTGCTCTCGTTGTCTACTGAGGGAGAGGCGGCTAAGGAAAAAGAGGGATTGCGTAACTCTCTATCGTAAGCGAAAGCAGCAAGCGTGCCCAATCTAGACAAATGAGGAGACAATAAACTTCTGGGGGCAGAAAAAGGCGTTTACGTACAGATTTGTTGTGTTTATCAGTTTCGTTGGACTTGCTCTCTCAGTTCGGTAGTATACTGCCTCCGTACGTTATACCTCCTAAGGAGGACCTCAAGTTTACGATAATCTGCTCATCTTAGGCGACGATATCGTGATCGGCAAGAAACCCGACAACGTGGATGCGGGATATGGACGCTGACAGCGAGGAATCGAAACAGGAATTCAGAGTTTGAGCCAAAATATCACTTTTCAGTCTTACCATATTACGTTTTGAGATGTGGACATACACATTTAAGTGATGATACTATGAAGGGTTAGACTGCCAGTACCAGCACTGTATTTATGATTCATATGTTTAATATTTGTAGTTATTAACGATATTTCATCTACATCAGTCTTATAACTGGGTCTTATAACTACAGATGAAGCTTTAGATGAATTCGAATTCGGTGGCTTGCTGCCACAGCGCTTCTGATAATCTTAATTTCACAAAACCTATTGATGCTGACTTACTTTGGGGGGAACAGCACTTGAACATACAGAATGTAACTGGTTTAACATCTGTTCCTGGATCATGGTGATTATTTGAACGAAAAATAAAAGCATAAAAAGATGCACTTGTTTATCATGGTGCCGAACCAGACCTAAGTATACATGTATAATGAGGGGTTCTAATGACTACCCACAGTTAACTGGTCATCAGGCTAAACCCACCCTGGTAAAATACACGTCACAAAGCTCTCGTGCCACTCAAACACGGGGGTCAGAGCCCACCACGCACTAGCTATTTTCTGCGTGTGGCCGGTGGAGGAGGCAGTGGCGGCGCAGATGTACAGCAGATGTGACAACACAGGTTACGTACTGCAGTTCTAAAACCATCTCGCCTGCCTGCATGGCGGCTCTCCGCCCTGACTCACCGGCGACGGCTGGGGCTCCTCGCCACCACCTCGCTCGCCGCACACACGCTCGCTGATCCTCGTCTGAGTCTCTCCCCCCGCCCCCCAACAGCAAGAGCCCGGGCACCAGTCTTCTTCCTCGGGGTAACATATTCATGAACCGTTTGTCGTTCCTCCACCTCGAAACTCTTTTACAATAATATAGTGCTGCAGACGACGTTGGCATATGCGGAATGGAATCTTAGGGGAACTGTGAGAGCGACAATGTCATCATCATCAGTTCCACGAGCTGGTGCCAATGTGTGTATCGTGTGTAACTGGACTTCATGTAATAGACCACCGAAAGGTCTTCCACAAGGACCAGTCAGACAGACATTAAGTAATGCCATCGCTAAGTGTACAAGAAATGACTGTCAACTGCTAAGTAGTTATCAAGATATAATCCGTTCAGTATACAAGAAAAATACATGAAATAATCTCTCGACAACAATTCTGTCAACACGAGTTCAGGAGTTCTGTGTCTCATGATTACATAGTGTTAGATTATATCTTACATGAATATTCAGAAATTATCTATGTACTACATAATCCACGACACGAGGGAAGACGGCTGGAATTGTTAACAGCAGGATTTAAGTTACATTTTCATAACTATTTATGGAAAGGTCCATTCGTCAGGTTAGGGTGTCACACACACACGCTCTACGTCATTACACTAGCTCTCAGCACAACTGCCGGCATGATTAATCATCCAGGAGGGAGCTGGGAGCAGAGATGCACGTATCATACCCTGGGTCCAATTTCGTTTATATGTGATAATGACATAAAACAGTTCATGCAAATAATATGTTCCCTGGCGATGGTTTCCCGGGACTGTCCCCTACCCAATTGTACTAGCAGAGAGAGACCAACAGCTTATTACAAAGGAAAGGTAATGTTGCGGAACAGTTACAATAATCTCAGGATAATCCATTGATAGGTAGTCTATCAGCTTTGGCATTTGGAAAACTTTTCACCCAGCACAATGCAGTGTTACGGACTTATGGACAGTACACAGCAAGGTTTCCTTTATTGATATATTCACACTCGAATATCTTACAGCTACAGCTCTAAGATGAATCAGCAAGAGACTTAAGCGAGTTACGTAACTATTGTAGCAAGTATGGCCGATTCTCTAACGCTGTGCCAAAGAAATAATAATAAAATCATCCGATCGCACGCGGTATATGAAGGTAACATATTCTTAAATACCCATCAACTATAGCAATTTCCCGTGATGAACAAAACAGTATCGACTTCTTTACCTTACTCAAATCTATTTCACGACGAGGTCAGCTGACCATTCATTGTCCTGACACCTGTCTAACTAAAGACATTTTTTGCCTACTTCTCCCACGACGGCACGACCCTTGGGTATGACGGCTTGACATTTGACCTGACCCTTAAGTCTCAAATGAAAGGTTGCGCCATTATACTCAAAAATCGCTTCGTCAAGGGTCATGCCTTTGTGTTCAAGGATCACACCATCGAACTCAAGGCTCATACCGTCGTACTCAAGGCTCATAACGTCGAACTTATGGGTAATGCTGTTGTAATTAAGGGTTATAATATTGTATTCTGGGTTCATATCGCCGTGCTTAAGGGTCGTACAGTCATTTTCAGGCGCCTTACAATGCCATGCAAGGGTTCGATTATCATTATTTTCATAAAGCAAAAAAGTCATGTGTCTTGGAATGAACTGCTACAGATTATCCGAATTTTTGGGCCGAAGAGTAAGTTTCGCGCGCTCCTCACAGTGCACTGAGCGCTACCGCAGCTGAGTATCCGTGGATTTCCTTTATCTTTTTATACTGAAGGCTCCAGTCATGGACAAATGTCCATATCAAGGCTGGGCCTCAATGGAAATATAGAAATTAAGAAACGGAAAAAAGGAAAGACAAGGGAAAGTATTTACGATTTTTTGAGAAAGTGAAAGACCTGTCTTTTGAAATGAGCCAGGTCAAACTTATTGGGAAAGACATGAGAAGGTAGAGAGTTCCAAAGCTTCGACGTGTAGGGAAGGAAGCAGTTGTCAGAAAGGCCCACCCTTGAGTAGCCGATCAGCGCACAATAATCATGTGACGCAGCAGCTTGCCGAGTACTGCGTGGTCTAGCTAGTGGTGGGAGCATACAAGCAGCCACCTCGCGGGAGCAAAGATAAGAAATATCCTCCGTCCTTCGGTTCATTTTGTGTAATGGCCTATTTAAAATTACCTATTAGAGTGCTGGCAGAAGGGAGCTATAAATTCATTGGGACCCCATCTCTTGAACTTTATCTACTATTATCCAGCTTTTTAAACTTGTAGTATCAGCATTCCCAACTTCATCACAGTTTATTCCATTCGTCTACTCATCTGATTACTGCAAGAATAATTCATGACATCTTTTCCATCACGTTTGTTGCTTATTCTGTTGCTATGGGCTCTTGTTGCTCTAACTTTGTATCTATCGAAGAACTGTTCGCTGTCGACTTCGTCAAACAGAATAAGCAACAAGAAAGTTGCGGTCAAGTCAACTTTTACTCCTCTCTCTCTTCCAAGATGAGCAAACCTATTCTTGTTCCAGGCAATGTAACCAATGAATATTTTGCTGAACATTTCATCATCCATGCCCCTAAATGCGGCTTTGATATTTGCCAACAGTCTGTCTCCTTTACAATTAACCTGAGGTGGGGTTCTGACAACGGGTTAGGCGCAATGTCTCCCACCAAGTCCCTCTCCACACGAAGAATCCTGCAGCATATTTCTCTCTGGATGATATTCGTACCCAGTCCCTTCTCCATCGCGTCCCATCCTCATTACCCTGGATTTACTTGAGACGACTTTCATCAACTGCGTTTTAGACCAACTTCAGAGGTCTGTCTTAGACCTCTTGTTAATTGATGGAATCTTTATCATCTTTTTCTTCTTACATCCATTATGACCTTAACATGGCCCGCAAACACATTTAGGTATGAGTCTAGTCCTTCTGGCAAGTCATTTAACGTTGTGTGTGTGTGTGTGTGTGTGTGATACTCTCACGACAGGGATGGGGACGTGAGACTTGTGTACAACGAGTTCCAGAATTAGTTAAGGACCTTAACATATAGAAGCGTCCAGCCACTGCTTAGAATGGTTACAAAGAAACATTTACACTGATAAATCATCGATATTTTTTTTTATATAAAATCCAGCAATCCCACCTCTCCTCTTCATCGCCATCTTTACTACTGCTACTGATTTTTATGGAAGCCATTCAAGCTTAATGACTGTTAGTTTACAGTCATTAAACGTCACAGAATTAGATCATCAGATACAACGGCGATAACTAACACTCTATAGCAATAAAGATTCGACAGTTTATCGTAATATACTGAAAAGAAAACCTGAATTAAGTTCCATCGCTGAAGATGGCATTTTCTTCATGTTATAAGGCCAGTTAAGTTCCACGTTAAACATTCAATAAGGGGCATGACTAGCATAACCCAGAGTTGTGGAGCTCATGCTATTCAGTTCTTTTGATTGGACGAAACAACGTAAATTCTTTTCTCCTAAGCAGCTGCTCCGATTTTACAAAAGCCTTATCGCATCTGGGGAGGTTCCAGCTCTACATACGTACTAGAGAGAGCAGAGTCCAAGGCAATCCGACTTATCAACTCTGTCAGTCTGACCCCGAAATTTGCCTTACGCCCGAGTGTTGGTTCACCTCCCTCTCTTTGAGACAGCACTTGGTAGTTCTGTTCCTAAGAGCTGGCTGCTTGTGTACCCACACCATCAGCCACAGCAAATAGTACCCGTCAAGCTAGTGCACCACATGATTACTGTGTGGCCGTTAGTAATTCAAGGGCGGGTCGCTGTGATGTCCTCGAAGCTTTGGAACTACTCTTTACTTCGTCATGTCTTTACCAAGAACTACGGCCGCAGCCTTTTTAAAGGATGATTTTCCACTTCTAAAATTCTTAAAATATCTTTGATCTCTCTTCTTATATCTTCCTCTCTTTAAACGTTTTATTATTTCAATTAGGGCCTGGCCTCGACGCGGACTTCTGTCCGTGACTGAAGCCTCCTAAAACATGGATAAAGTTTAATAAGAATTTGATTTATACTTGTCAAGTAATGATCAAGGTTAAGTTGCAAGCTAAAATGACTCCTGTTGACGACAGACAAATTACTACTTAGTGTGTGCCATGCTACCCAGGCGACACAAAAACACACACATTCGGTAGATGTGAGTACATGAACAGTAGCAGAGTCTTAAGGGGTGATAATTGATGTTCCTTTGGAGCAATCATTCAAAGTGAACCACAGAGGAAGACAGAGAAAAAACAAAACACGTGCAGACACTAAAAAACACCTATATCATATTGAACACCCTGGTGGGGCCAGAGCATTACTCGCAGGTGAGGCAAAAACACCTATACACACATTCCTTAACACAAAGGACGCACCAGAAAAACTCTAGCTCTCTCAACGCACAAAAGCCGGCGGAAAAACCACATAGACCTCTCAAAAAAAAAAAAAAAATAATAATAATAATGACCCAGAAACATATATTTGTGAACGCGGCCGCTGAAGTAAATATGCATCGCAGAGTTTGGAACCCACGGTAAGCGAAAAGTTTTGTACCTTTTGAGCCCTGAGGGTGAACTTACACTCAAAATGTTCTTGAACACAAAAGGTAACTCAAAACAACCGTGTATCTCAAAACACACATTTCAAAACGGGAATATCCCGCGTCTTTACATACAGATACGATTGAAAAAAAAACTCATATATCCGAACACGTGGAAGAGTCAGCAATACATAATTATATCGCTCTGAAGAGTGAAATATACTTTTCACACCTCAATCCACGCCAAGTCTTAGCCAGTTTCAGCACAAGACAATGTTAACATACACGACAATAAGAAGATATGCCTTACAGTCCTGGGGAGAGAACAGACCTGACCACCATCACCACGCCAAACACTAGGACAGAAGGAAAGACGCGTCTCTGAACACACATACTGAGCCGCACCAGTCCTCCCATACACACAGGAGCGGACGGGGTAAGGAGGGCAAGGAACCTTCACATTCCTCAGAACTCGCGCGGTGGGCGGGCAACCCGTCTCCTCTCCTCACTATCTTTAGCCCGGGGGCCCCGCGCGAGATGTATCACCAGCCATGATGCTAATTGTTATCATTAGAGGCTGTTGGTTACCCCCAGTGCAGACACTTACCCCGTCACCAACTGGACCTGTCCCAGCCAGGAGCAAATTATTCCGTCATCAATCCCTGTCATAAGATTACTTGTTTAAGTCAGGATTTTTTTCTTTCTTTTTGAGGGAACGATCACATACCGCGGATCTAAAAGAAACACGATGGAAGCTAAAAAGTAAAAGAATTCTCTCAGACTGGTCTAAACTCGTCCTAATCTACTCAGAGTGTGGCGAACCTTCGTATTCTTATGCAAATGTGAGACGCGCAGTGTCGAGGGGGACGCGAACGGCACTGAATCGCGCATTGATATCATAGGGCGACACTTACCGTCGCTTGATATCGAGTTATGTCGGCTGCTGGTGGTACTCTGACGCCTGCTTCGGTGAAATCGTAAACTGTATAGTCATGCGGCCCTAGAGAGAGTAAATTGACCGTATAAAACTTAAATCCTCCGTGTAAAGGAGCCATTACATAGATATATGTGACAAATTGTGTTCGTTTCTTAGCGCTATCTGTCGTACAGAACTGTGGGAGCACAGTGAAAAAGCAGATATACGGGAAGTAGCGGAGGGAACGTAAAAAAAAACCATGATCTATTTGCAAATTAAGCTGCCTTGCCAGCTCCACTGACCTCTAATTTAAGCATCCTCTTTAAGCTACGAGCTCAGTTTCTAGGCGAAGGAAAACGTTAGTTCTTCGCTGCTAGATTTCAGCTTGTGCACATTATAGACACAGGAAGCATGCTTTGCAACGACCGCTCCGCCTGCAAGCACATCGATCGACCTCACGATACGAGGTAAAAATGCTTTCGGGGTCTCCAGTGTCGCACGTGGTGTCAGTCGTCGACCACAGCGACTGTCCGACCCCTGGGCGTCACTGCCAAAAGCCTCTGACCTGACCTTTTTTTGGGGGTTTGGTCGAAAGGTCAGGCCATCATCTGAACCCAAGGGTCTTACCATCGGGCTGAACGATCTATCGTCAAGGTTAAGGGCTTATTAACTAAACCAGAACCCAGGCAAATTATTAACATGACATGTTGCAGGTATTCGATGGAATCTCACTGACGGTATCATTTCCTGAGAGACGATTCTGAATGAGGCGAGTGATGGTGCCACGCTGTGTCCATACGATATGAGCCATAACAGCGCTTCACGTTCATGTGTTAAACAATGATGATTATATATATATCACCAGGTCATAAATTTTCTGTATAGAAGTTTGTTCTGGTAGTTCGTTAGACACGTAGTACTGTTGGAAAAGTGGGCATTTACATATATATACGATAGCGGGGCAGAGTGGGTGAGGTGCTATCTTAAGGAATATCTTGTTTCGTGATATTTATCAGACTTCTTGTACTCGTAAGCTTCTTGTTTCTTTTTTTCCAGACATATTACTCCTCTCTGAACAACTTGGTTGGCTATAACTTAGCGGATTTCTGCTTCTCGCTGCCATCTCTGGTCTTTACTTTGTTACGTTTTCCTCCTATCATTGTTATATATTGTTCTGGCTGCAGTTAATGTTAATAAACCTACTAACTCCAGTCTAGCTAATTTCACTGGTCTGAAATAAGTAGCAATTGATAAAATCTTACCATTTTCAACGAACATTTTACGTATTAATAATTAACCTATTATCTATTACTAAACTTAATCAATACACAGCGGTTATCAGCAATGAATTTGCAGATACGGTATTCGTATTCTTAATTGTATTATGTGCGTTTGATGAATTTGTACCGAGCCTCGTTTAACAGCCATTTACCTGTTCGATACGCATTAAGTCACACACATACACAACAGAGTAAGCGTAAAGTAACGATCATGGGTCATAGCGAAAGAAGGCCTCGAGGTGATTGTCACCTAGCAGGAAATAAACTGCAGAAATCTGTGTGTTAGGGAGTCTTAGGAGTCGACATCTTCCATAACCTGTCGCCCGTGTCCCACTTTCGGAGAGAAGTAATGCAAACCGACGGTCTGCTGGTAAATATTAGAACTGCATCCACGTTCACAGAGAAAGATATACTCAACAAGCTGTTCACATCCTATATAAGGCTAAAACCACAATGTGCTCCTCAAGTTTGGTGACCAGAGCTAAAGAAGCACTAAGAGCTAACAGAGATGGTCCAAAGGAGGGCAACAAAGATGGTGCCAGAATTAAGAGAAATGGTGTTAAGATGGAAAGGCTAGATGCCTTAAATTTGCCCAACTTGGATGACAGAAGAATGAAGGTTTACCTGGTTAACAACAGACTAATGAAGCAGAAAACGAACAAGTCTGCAACAGATGCATGGACAGAGCACCCACAAGACATATCATGAAATTATGCGACTCATAAAAAAAAAAAGTCCACAAGTTTTATAAGAATTGTGGATGAACGAGTTAAAGTGAATAAAGACATGTTAAATGCATACAACATACAGATATTCAATGCATGAAAGACAAATGTTCAAGAAATGGGGCCCCGAGTGCAAAACTCTCTCCGTACAGTACAAACAGGTATTTAAACGCACGCACACACACACACACACACACACACACATATATATATATATATATATATATATATATATATATTGTACATTATTAGAGTTTACGTACATTTCTGATCTCTGGTTGGCATGAATTCCTGCAGAAACAGCAAACAGCTACACAGCTTCAGCAAGCAGTAAGATAAACGAACAAGAAGTAAACTTCTTTTTGCACCTGGCCCCTGGTCACTGTCCTCGACCAGACCAGACCAAACCAGACCACGCAAGACCAGACCAGATCAGACCAAACAAACAGACCTAGACGAAGTAAACAAAGCTGCTATTCCCAGCCTATACAGGCTGGAGATTCGACTTTATCGTTCCATTACTTTTTCATTAAACCCTACATTGGATTTAGCTGAATCCACGTGAATGAGCAGCTGCTGTTATCTAGTTATTCCACCCCTTCCATCACACGACAGACGGTGTTCACGCAGAGTGATCGACTTATGACAGTTCTGGGTTAAACATATACAGTGAACGTGATACCCAAACAACCTCAGAACTAACCCAACTCGTATTGGCAAACTCCCTAGATTTTTCTCCGCGTTCGCGATCAATAATGTAGAAAGGTCGTATCACGCGAGGACCTGATATCTTAAATGCAATATATCCGTTTTCTTACCACAATGATATCATATGACCTCATAAAAATTTACCTTAAACAATTTACTTCCTTCATATCCAGTAACACAGAATGTGTACATCAATGCTCTTCTTCGAACAACTGTACAAGTGGCGATAGGCTCTCAACTGCTGCCTATACCAGACGGTTACCTGCTTCATAATAATTTTGTGTCTTGTATATACTTTGTCATACTCGCGTTTCATCATCGTGTATCGTATAATCTTTGCTGAAACGTGTAACAAATCCTGCAATTACTGTGGACAAACGAGCTAACTCCTGCTTAAGCTGAATAACAGTCACTTAAGGTATCCCTGGTATGGGGTTTGCATGTTCAACAAATAAATAAATAAATGACCTACATATTCATAGCCCTACGACTCGTTTTCTATACGTCGCTGGTTGACAAATGCACAGGTGTTGAAATGCAAGGGACTTGATGCATCGCATGTCGCTGGATATTCGACTAAGTTCCATGAGCGACGACTCCAAACATAGTGTCTGAACACGAGTCAATCATACGCACACTGAGGTCCTTAGAGTACAACTGCTGTTAGATGGCCACTATGCCAGAATCCTAAACACACATGTTCCTTTTACACTTGTAAGAATAACGTGTGTGTGTGTGTGTGTGTGTGTGTGTGTGTGATTGCTGTTTGCGATCACTATCTGTGCTCTACGAGAAGCGAATTTTATACTCATGTACGAAGTCTTTAGATTTAATGGTTTTGAATCGCTTTATCACCCTCTACCCCTTGAACATGAAGATACGATTTTTGAGCGCAACGTTATGTCCCTTGGGTATAATACCATCGCGTTCAAGGGTCGCACTGTCGTCCTGAAGGAGCTTTACTGCAAACAGAATACACACACACACACACACACACACACACACACACACAGTCACACACACGACTCACACTTGCACGTCCGCGCTCTGGACACCTCGCATCTCCTCAACATTATAAACATTGATTCAAAATATCACAGGATCCCTCAGGTCCAAGCTGCAACCACCACACTTATAACACCGCAAACCTACTCCTCAACTGCCCTACACTTACTCGACACATGCAAATATACATCACCATCACACTTCGTGACCTGCGATTCCAATAAGAGGACGTGGATGAATTCCCGAGCGCTGCGGAAGCCCCATTAAAGGGGTACTGGGGTTGCAAGGTATAAATATATACGTCAATTTTTCCAGTGAAAACATTAGGCAACTGATTCAACTGCAGTCCGTCGTGTGAGGATCATATTAACGTCTGTTATCGCACAGTCCTCGTATATCTTCACCCGACGTCCATTTTTTGCCGCTGGCTTAACGAGGCGCATAACTCTCCTCAGATTATCTTATGAAGCTTTCGTTCCCTGGGCAGAAAATCAACACACTTACTGGGACTGGATCTGAAACCGAGGCAGTTACCGCAGGTTAACAAGCTTAGGATCAAATCAGTCTGGTGACAGACCGCTAGGAGCATATTGGTTTTCCTTCAAAAAATGAATGCAGATGCAAACATTTCATGGGCTCCTGCTGTGTAACGATATAAGAGAAGTTTAATCTATGTTGTGTATGCTAGGGCCACTGGTCTCCTGAGTACTGGAAATAGTTACAGGAAACTGACTAAGACAGGAAACTGACTAAGAAAGTTTACTGCTGTACACAGGTGATGGGAAAGAGGGAGTCGGTCGGTAGGCTTACAATGTTTATATGGACGCTGGTGTTTAGTTCGTCACTTCTCACAGCATCACATGTTTACTAGTGAAATGTTGTCGGTGGTAAATCCTATCATTTCTCTTATCACTGTGGGCATATGTGCAACCAGCACCAGAAGTTCACGTAACCATTAAAAAAAAATCAACATCTTCATCAGCACAGGTAGCAAAATACGCGGAATGAAGGTGGTAATGGGTTCTGCTTATCAATAAACAACGACTCATCTGTCAGGTCGCTGACTGACCCAGCTGATCATCGCCATCCCTGCTTGTCCCATTTGCGGCTAGTACCACGTCAACAACCTCAGTGTTCATTCCGCACTTCCCAGCTGTCCTTAATTCCTTTACTAACCTCCTCGTCGAATTCATAGACCTTGTAAGAGACACAGAGTTAAGACTACCAGTAGCTGGTGTCGTGCAACATTTGCACTGGGTTTCCTCAAGTCTGACCGAGTCCACTTCGCGAGTGGAGGACTAGTGGCACGCTACGTTCCTATAATCCACCACTGGTACACAGGTGCTACTGGAGGCTCTTGCCAGTTTTGACTTACTCACAGGAACAAACACTGAAACTCAACCATCGTGGTCTGAAATGGCTCATCACAGCTCACTCACTGTTCCTCTCATCTCGTATCGCCCGACACTATGAATTACTAAACCACCCTATCGTAAGAGTCGAGTCTTTACATCTGGGCTGCAACACCTCCGAAACCACTCCCCGGGGTGATTTTAACGGCTGCATCTTTGACTACATGTGCAACATCTTGAAAGTGAACTGTATCGTAAATCAGGCGCGTCGCGACAACTGAGTCAGGCCTGATCCTCACAGATGCGTAAGAAATGTATGATGAGGCGAGTGTGACTCTGCCAACTGGGCTGAGTCTAAAGTGTGGTGTGAATATAATTTGCATGTTACGGGAGAGAGTTTTACACTTGTGTTGCCCTGACTCAACCGTATTTATATATATATATATATATATATA
>JAYMFT010020860.1:0-31186 GCA_038088735.1 Panulirus argus
TATATATATATATATATATATATATATATATATATATATATATATATATATATATATATATATATATATATTCCTCCTAATACTAGATCGCCGTTTCCCGCGTTACCAGAAACAGACGAAGAAAGGCTGCATTCCCCAACATCCATTCCCTATCTGTTACTTGTAATGCCTCGAAACCACAGCTCACTATCCAGAACCAAGTCCCACAGACCATTCCGTGTTTTCCCTTGGCCGCTTCATATGCCCTGGTTCAGCCCACAGACAGCACGTTGTCCCCTGTATACCACACTGCTCAAATTCGCTCTATCCCAAGCAGGCGTCAAACCCTTCTGCAAGTTCAGGCCCCGAACATGTAAAGCATCTTTCACTCCATCCTTCCATCTCCTATTTGGTGTTCCCCTTTCCTCTGTTCTTCTCACTTCAACATGTACGTATACCCTCTAGTCATCCTCTCATCACACATCCCCTCCACATGTCCATACCATTTCAGCACACCTTCAGCTCTGTCATGTCATACCCCTATACGCTAAAGGAAGGTAAATACCTGGAAGCTACATAATTAAGGACCACACAATCTTGCCTTGATACTCTTGAGAACCAGGTCCCAAATATGATCCTTCCAGATTCCAACCCAACATACCAAAGCGGAAAACAGATAGGAAACGACACCGTAGCTCAGAACTTCCTCGGATGTGCAGTCCAGAACTGTCGCATAAAAATGAATTCTTCGAGACTGTGACAAAGTTGCTCTTCGTCAGCAGATAAGAGAACCAAACAGAAACAAGAATACACTGGTCCAGTAGGAAGATGTATTTACAACTTCCAAACAAAAAAGATCATATGTTTTAAACTAGTCGGTTCCTCTGGTAACTCCATGGTACAAGGCACTCCCACTAACGAGCATCATCGCATGACGGAAAGGAAGAGTACGAGATCCAAGTAATTATGTCTGATGAGCTTACCTTTTTCTCACGTAAAACAGAGTAACTGTTGCCTCTACAAAGAAGATAGTAGGTTTTAGCAAACCCTTACATCAGGAGAAGCAACAACGATGATGACCTTCATAACCCATACACTCTCCAGATTATAATACTGCTGTGTGTTAAAATCACCCTTCCAGGCAGGAGAAATCGTCGAGTTACAAACGTATGCAAGTCTTTCATGTCCAGCTGTGACTTCGCTGAAAAATTAAAACAATCAGAAGCGACTAAAAACAGTGAGACTCTCTGAAGCGGTCATGGGGGTTATATATCATACTTCACATTTGGAAAATCCTGGGTGACATGACTTCCTATCCACTCTAATAAATGATTCACTGCTGGTGCGGGCAGGCATGGGGAGTCCATACAGTATCACTGATAAAATCTATCTTACATTTCATATAACTATGACCCGAGTCTGTTTAACTCATGACCAGAGAGTACTGGAAATACCATGAACCGCCGAGTTAACACATGCAGAAAGCCAGTGGTCAAATACCTTAACAATGTATCTGACGAACCAGATCCTGGAGGCTACGGGAGACTACAGGCGACGCTCTCCATCGGCCTGACAGAGTAAGAATGCAAACTTGGCTCCAGACTGGAGCCAAACGACCCTCTAAAACTACGATAAAAGTATACATCTGGAAGCATCATGTTCTTTTGGAAGTCCTAATGGAAAGTTTGGTTTACATCAGTTCTGAAAACTTTATCGTCCAACTCATCACGTTTCTTAAAAAGACGGGGGAGTTTTTCTGGAATGATATTCTGAGAGTGATCATCTTCGAACATAATTACAGTTAAGATACCTCACACGCGTTCCTCGCGTCGTGACGAAGTTGAGCTCCACCTGGCCGTCCAGCTTGTAATCTGACCTCTTCACCCCTAGCGGTGTGGGGATAAAACACTAACAGGACATAACTCCAATAACCCCACTGGAAAAAAAAATCAAGATGGGTTGCGCTACGTTACATTAGTTCAGGTCGACATGCGAGGTCCTAGTTTGTGTCTAGATTCTGTCCGTCGACTCAAAGGGTCTGTCCTTCAGGGTTCTGCCGTGCCACCGGTGACGGTACTGATGATTTTGAAAAATGTTGAGGAAAGATGGCAAAGTCTGGTGCGGGAAGACTGGCGTAACACACCGACCCGAGATGTAACGCCAGCCACGCCTTTAGAATATTCCATGGTGACCCGACCTCCTGCAACCACGGCTACTGAACCTCCTCCTCCTCCCAAGGTTACCACGGTTACTGGACCTTCTCCTCCTCCTCCTCTCCAGGTCACTACGGCTACTGAACCTCCTCCTCCTCCCCAGGTCACCACGGATACTGAACCACCTCCTCCTCCTCTTCCTCTTCCCTAGGCACCAAGGCTACTGAACCTCCTCCTCATCCTCCAACCCAGGTCACCACGGCTACGGAACCTCCTCCTCCTCCCTGGGTCACAATGGAGGCAAGGAACGAGATATGCGCAATCTTCGATCAACAATTCAAATGACAGCAAAGACGGCCCTCTCGTTCGGCCACATCCGGTACCTCTAACATATTCTTTAACAAAGGACATCGAAATTGTTTTCGTTCAACAAGAAAACTGGACAGCAAACTTACAAACCCGACAAACAACTTATATATACGACGGGACAACGAACGCATTAAAATGGTGCCACCGACTACCTGGCCATTTCACCCGCCACCACTCACCGTGTAAGACCGTTTGCTGCCCTTCTCCAGCACTATCTTTGTTGTTTCTTTCCTCGCATTTCTGTGGCGAGTTTTCACGCTTTTCTTTCGAACTTCACTTACAGACTTAGTCTTAAATATATGTGTATTTTTCTACCCTGTGTTCCTTTAAACAAAGGTTGCTCCGTACTTGGTTTTTCCATCTCATACGGATTACTCTATCCCCAGACAGCGATCTATATATTCCCCTCCCTGAACTATGGCCATGTTAAGCTACTGTCCCGACTACTAAGCCCCCCAGCTCCCCGCCACTGGACACCATACACACTCCGCATTGACCACACAAGTCTCTCCACCACAGGACACCACACTCTTCTTCCAAACTCTCCCTGCTGCTCATGGATGTCGAACTCTACTTGCGAGAGGATATCCTACTTTTTTTTTTTTTCCTTTATCATGACATTACACTCTTCCTACGACTGGACATTACACTCTAACTGCTAGAGGACACTCCATTCTCCATTCGATCGAGCACCCAACTTTCAACTTCTGAATACCACCTGGCAAATGGACAACCCCTTATTTCCCTACAAACGGGCACCACTCTCTCTCTCTGCTACGGCACAATCCAGCCATTCTCCCCGCTAATGAAGATCTAGGTCTCCTTTCTAAGGGGCACCCAGCTCTCCCTGGGTCCACACTGCGTGTCGGCGAACGATATTTTCCGTGCAGCTCGTCAAAGATTTGTTGTTCCGAGGGGGAAGGGAAAAACACGATAGAAATCCACAGAATCCCGAAGCCATAAGCCAGACTGTAGTGTGCCTTGAGTACATAATCATACACCCACCGCCAAACATCCCAAGAAATATTACGAGAAAAAGAATTTCGTGAAACTCCAAAAAACCTGGCGATGTAATACCCAGAGAGTACTGTGAGACAGGGTTCCTTAAACGAAAAACAAAGAAAAACAATTTAAATATAGAGCTGGGGTGAATAGGGCAGAGGTACTGCTGCTGTTGTTTACGTAAAGAAAAGAGTCCCTTGCAGGGAAGCGGAGGAAATGGGATTTAGGCCGGAGAGAACAGCGAAGATGCAATGAGACCTGGTACGGAGGGAAGAGTCGGCCGGGACTTCTATCCCGGTTGCCTGGGCTGGTGTTTATTTGGGTGGTCGTCATAAAGGCAGTTTTACGGGGTGACTGACTGGCCACCATCACTGGTGTAACTTTACAGCTAAAAGTACGTTATAAGATTCCAGGCGGGGGACAAACCTTCTGAACTCTTCGAGAACGACGGTAGGATTCTCGAGCGCGATGGTACAACCCACAGGCATGATGGCGTGGCTTTTAACCTGACCGCATATCCCAGGGTCATAACATCGTGCTCAGGGGGGTTTTAAGTAGGTCTCTCTCTCTCAACAATGTACGGCCGCAGTGGAAGAAGGATCCGCACTACTTTCATAGCTATTCCAAGTGCAAGTAGTACAATCATCAACACACGCAAGTATAAAACGCATGTACCAAGGGCCACATGCATGGTGAGAATGTACGTGATCTTAGAACGATCCTAAACACTTGGCGTTAATGATTTTTCTGTTAAGAGGATAAAGCGGCCTTAATGACCCCGGCAGCTGATAGGCCTAAGCCCAAAAGAACCGCATAATCTTTCGTATTTAGTGAGGACGTATATGGTTTTGGAAACATTTTGAACACTTGAAGAAGGTGGTCAAGATTTTTCGACTGCTGGTTTCTACTCGAAGCTGGCGGTCTTAATGACCCTTGGCAGTTCATGGCCCTAATCTTCAAACAAGCAACCAACCAACCGCGCAAACTAAAGTAAATACAATACGGAACAGAACCAGCAACACTAAGACGGAAAAAATGCAAAACTTTACCTCCAAACACAATGGCGGACAATGGCGAGTTTTCTTTACATTTTCTCCCAAGGTGAACATGGATACTAGCAAAACCGAGACGAATTCTTAGCCACTTAAGATAAAACGGCTAAAGCTGCTCTTGCAGTTCGGAGACGTGCTGGTCGTGGTGCGGGCAAGATTATTCTTGATTTATTCGGGGGCGTGTGCCCGGTCCGCCCGGGCTCCTACCCGATCGAATCCCCCTTTCGGGGAGGTCTTTTACCAAGGGACGGGGAAGGAGGAGGGCGGCCGGCAGGGTGGCGAACCGAGGAGAAATGACGTACGTATACCCTTAAAAGTCTCCTATGTTTGTGAGCCTATTGAGGAACGAACGAAACGCATGCGTGGATAAGAGTAACAACGGACCCCTCCAATTCTGACTCGTGTAACTCTTCCCTTAAACAGTGCTGTGGGGAGAGAGAGAGAGAGAGAGAGAGAGAGAGAGAGAGAGAGAGAGAAGGGGGGAAGAGCTTCTTTAAAGAGAAATGAAGCCACTATAGCAGAATAAATCCATTCTAAATTTTTGAAAAACAAGAATAAAAGCTACGAAAAACACAAGAAGAGAATAAAGCTACGGAAGAGAGAAGAACGATGACAGCAGAGAAAACTGAGGCTAGGGAGGAGCTGCTGAGATGAAATAAATGAAGAATGAGAGAAGAGGAGGAGGATGAAGTCAGAGGAAAAGCTAGACACCAGGAGGAAGTGAGGGAGAGAGGCAAGAGCAACTAGCACAACCATAGAGGCTGTTGCTGCTGCTGCTGTACAGCAAGGGTTGTAGACTGACCAGGTCTGACCTTCCACGCCCACCCCACCCACACCACACAACACATCCACCATCGCCACACCCTACACTGGCCACCAACTGGCTCCACACCCCAGCTGGCCACCCACCTACACACCACAGCCACACCCAACACTAGCCACCACCTGCCTCCACACCCCAGCTGGCCACCAACTATCCTCATGCGTGGGGGAGGGGAGGGCGGCAGGGCTGGGCGCGTGACGTAATCCGACGTCACGAAATGGCGGGAGTCACGAAATGGCGGCCGTCACGAAATGGCGGCCGCTACCCAGTACCGCTCTTTTGACGCCGTGAAACGCCCCACAAATACTGTTACACTTTGCAAGCAAAGTGAAAATTCATGAAGTGCTTTAATTTGTGTAGAAATCCATGTTCATTGTCATATACTGGATATAAACTGAGAATGTGCGTGTGGGTACTGAGACAATGTCTACACTTGATCTGCTCTAAGTAACTGGGAATGAAGTTTCAAGTATATTGTAGCCAGTGGATATATAACAGCAAGTATGCAGAACAAAAGCCAGTAAATCACATTGTATGCAGAACAAAAGCCAGTAAATCACATTACATAACATCTATCTTAATTCTAATACTACTTTCAGGTAAACAATTGTAAACAATATGCAAAACTTGAGTGATGCAACATGTGATATATTCACTACAAATAGGTGGCTTTTGTGTCTCCAGCTTAGCATGACAGACATGTAGGGACCAGGCTGTCCAGTGTTTTCATTGTTTGCCCTCTGTCGAGTCATATTTCAAATTCAGAATTACCCTGGGTGACAATCTGAAAACTCTAAATCAGACACTTATTAGACTTTATAATACTGTTTTCCAGCATCTAAAGAAAGACACAGAACTCGTGTGAATTTGACCTGATTTATACCACTCATAAAAAAGTTTTAACCAGTAAATCTATATACCTCATAACTTGAAGAAAATTCAACCTTTGGACACGAAACTTTAAACATTTCCCAACATCAATGGAATTGATGGTATGAAACCCATAACTTCAATTTGATTTTTATGTTGTTTATAAAAAGATATTTTTTTCCACCAATTCTTATTTTACTCCCACTGACTTTGATGCACTGCAGGTGACATAAGTGTTCCATGGAACAAATTTCTAGTTTTCATATGGATGAACATGTCATGGCATTCAGCAGCTTATGGTCACCACATCAATACAAGTGACATGCTCTTAAAAATACCAAACTTAATATGTCAAGAGGCATATCCTGCAAGGAATGGATCAATTTTCTTTTCTTGTATAGCACTTACTGGAGATGTAATCAGTTGTCTCCCATCATTTATATAAGTTTCATGCAATGCTGTCCTCTATCAATAAAACTAATAACCATTTACCAATATATGTTAGATAAGCCATCTTCTGCTTTGTGAAAAGGAAACCCATTCAAATACTCATTCTGATACTTTGGTACCTCTCCAGTTTACTGCTTGCAGGCAAAAGACCACAAGCAATGCCTACTTAACTAAAAGGGTGTCACACAAAATACTTGAATCATTTGTAGTGTAGCACTGTTGTTGGGAATAATATGCAAACATTTGGAAATACTGTTCTGAAAATATCAGAAACATTCGTACTTATTTGTATGGCAAAATGTGAAATTTTTCTTCAAACAAGCCAAATCAAATAGCAAATTAAACTTTTCTATAAGTGGGCTAACTCTACCAAATCCAAATTACTATTATTGGTCTTATATCAACCAATTCTTTATGCTGAGACAAGATTTGTGAGTATCTGTATTAAACTTTTCAAGTTATGACTAATGTGAATAAGAGCAAGGTTATTAGGTTCAGCAGGGTTGAGGGACGAGTTAATTTGGGAATGAGTTTGAATGGGAAAAAATTGGAGGAAGTGAAGTGTTTTATATATCTGGGAGTGGACTTGAAACCAAATGGAACCATGGAAGTGGAAGTGAGTCATAGGGTGGGGAAGGGGGCGAAGGTTCTGGGAGCGATGAGGAATGTGTGGAAAGAGAGAACATTATCTCGTAGAGCAAAAATGGGTATAGACTTGAAACCAAATGTAACCATGGAAGTGGAAGCGAGTCATAGGGTGGGGAAGGGGTGAAGGTTCTGGGAGCGATGAGGAATGTGTGGAAAGAGAGAACATTATCTCGGAGAGCAAAAATGGGTATGTTTGAAGGAATAGTAGTTCCAACATTATTATATGGTTGCAAGGCATGGGCTATAGGTAGAGTTGTAACGAGGAGGGTGGATGTATTGGAAATGAAATGTTTAATGACAATATGTGGTGTGAAATGGTTTGATCAAGTTAGTAGTGTAAGGGTAAGAGAGATGTGTGATAATAAAAAGAGTGTGGTTGAGAGAGCAGAAGAGGATGTGTTGAAATGATTTGTACATATTGAATGAATGAGTGAGGAAAGGTTGACAGAGAGGATATATGTGTCAGAGGTGGAGTGAGCAAGGAGAAGCGGGTGGCCAGATTTGAGGTGGAAGGATGGAGTGAAAGGGATCTTGAGTAGTTGGGGGCATGAACATGCAGGAGGGTGAAAGGTTTGCACGAAATAGAGTGAAAAGAAACGATGTGGTATACTGGGGTCGATGTACTGTCAGTGGACTGAACCAGGGCATGTGAAACATCTGGGGTAAACCATGGAAAGGTCTGTGGGGCCGGGATGTGGATAGGGAGCTGTGGTTTCAGTGCATTACACATGACAGCTAGAAACAGTGTGAGCGAATGTGGCCTTTTCGCCTGTTTCCTGGTGCAACCTTGCTGATGCATGGGGTGGTGATGTTGTTTCCTGTGGGGCGGGATGGCTTTAGGAATGGATGGAGGCGAGCAAGTATGAATATGTACATGTGTATTTTTGTATATGCATGTGTATGTATTTGTATGTATATATGTATATGTTGGTGTGCATATGTATGTATTGTGCCTATATATGCATGTATGTGTACATGTGAGTATGTGAGTGAATTGATCTTTCTTCTGTTTCCTGGTGCTACCTCGCTGACGTGGGAAACAGCAATCAAGTATAATGAAAATAGATAAGATATTTTACTACTCTGTGCTCTTGATAGGCTGCTACCTGACTCAAGAAGTAATGATTTAGAAATTTGCAAAATCAGAGAGAAAATAAAGATAACATGTATTGGGCCAGCACCCTCTTTTTGGACAAGTGAAGGGGTATGATAGTGCATGGTCTGTATTACTCAAAATACTGATTTCATTTTATGGCCACTTTCTTCCATAGTGCAAAAATTTATGGCTTTTACCTTTTGCTCTAGCATAACTCTCATAATTCTGTAACCAGCTCTACCGCTTCCTTTGGACGTTGTGATTAAACTTTGAAACATCCTCAAATTCAGGCCTACTATTGAATGTAAACAGATTACTGAGTATCTCCTGCTTGAGTAGAGTTCTATTTGCCAAGTTGTATTCTGGCAACAGGTCAGGCACAATGTAGATTCTTAAGGCTTTCCCTTGTGTGGATTGCTGCAGCTATTTCCTATATCAAGGCCTTTTTTCACTGTCTCCCATCCTCATTGCTTTGCACTTATTTGGGTTGCATTCCATCATCCACATATCAGATCAAGTTCAGAGTTTGTTTCAGTCTCCCTGTATGTTGTTGCAACCCTCCTCATACTTTACTTTTCTCATAATGGCTCATCCACAAACACAAACATACTTGCATTGTAGTCCAACCCCCCTGACAAGTCATTTACACATATCAGGAAGAATATTGGTCCCAGGACTGACTCTTGCAGCATGCCACTGGTGACCTCAACCCAATTAAGAAGGTGCTTCTGATATGCATCATATTTTCCCTTCCATCAAAGGAGTCTCTTTCTTTTCCTTGCCTGAAAATTGTTATTCTTTATCAGGCTTCTCTGTATTACAGTGTCAAATATATTATGGTAGTCAAAATTGACACAATCCAACCAACCTTTTTTTTTTTGTCTAGTTTGGAGCTTTCTTTTTCATGGAAGTATAGGAGATTTTTTACATGTTGCATCTTTTCTCTGCATCCATATTACCTCACACTTAGTTTCCCCTTTGCAAGTACTTATCCATTAGCTTTCATATAAACTTTTCCAGTGTTTAATAGACCACAGTCATCAGAGAAACTTGTTTGTACGTTAGTGCAAAATCCCAGTCTCCATTCTTAGGGACAGGTATGACATTTGCCCTCCTGCATTTCCTTAGCACTTTACCTTCCTCAAGTAACATCTTGAGCAGTATTTCAGGTGGCTCGTCTAGCATATTTTCATGCTTATTTAGCACACACAGAGAAGTTTCATTAGGACCATGAGCCTTATATGGGTCAAGGCCCCTCTATAGTCTGTTTATGTCATTTCTTGATAATGCAGTGCTTTTCAAGACCTCATTCAGTTTCTTTTGTTGTTGGGGCTGTAGCGTCTTTCATTGTGAAAGTGATTTTGAACTTGTCATTCATTTCCCAACATATCCTCACACCATCCTCTACAACTTGCTCCCAGAATCCCTTAGCCTGATTAGCTGATCCCTTACTGGCCGTTTACATGTAATGAACTTAATGAAAAGTTCTGCATTATCTCCTCCCTTGTCCACAGTGTTCTTTTCCAGGTTTCAATATTCCTTCTTTCTTCTTTTCTTAAACTCATTCCTTACTTCCTTGTACTTTTCAGATGCTAGTTGGCTGTGTTGCTGCCAAAGTATTCTCCACAGTACTGTACATTCCTAAGCTCTTTTGCTTTTTGACATTTTTTCTTGAACCATACCTCACTCATCTTTTAACCTTCTTTTGTATTTTAAGCTGAATGTACCCATGCTCCTACCCCTTCTTGAAAAACTTCACATAACCCTTTGCAGCAGTGACCTGTATCATGTATACTGAACTCTGTATCCCCATTTATGTTCCTATAGAAATTCTTAAGGCCTGTTCAGTTTCTATGATTATATTTCCTCTTTTGAGTGCTGTTTCAAGTCTGATCTTTTTATGTCCTCATTTACTACATAAGTGAACTTAAGAAGTACATGATCAACTTTTCCAGTTGTTGTATCATATATGATATACTCATTTCCCATGCTGCTATGTGTGAAGGTAAGATCTAGTAATGGTGGTGTATCAGCCCTTCTTATATCAGTGTGCTCTAGTAATGGTGGTGTATCAACCCTTCTTATATCAGTGTGCTCCATGATATGCTAATACACAAAATTTTATTGTTTACAATCTAGGAACTTGTCTCCCCATAAATCATTCTTGTTATGTGTGTTTGCATATTTGTGTTAGTATGTGTTTGTGCAAAATGGGGAGGTAATAGTGTATTTGCTAGGGCCCTAAGTCTTAATCTTCATGTACTATCACACAACTTTAAACTGTTAGCTACTTTTGCTTTCTCTGATTTTTTGCATCATCCACTTATTTGACCTTTTAAGGGAAGTAAATTTTGTAGAGTTCAGGTCCCCAGCTTGCTTATGTTAAGCAAGGTATAGCTGCTCTGATATCTATATTGTTGGTGCTTATGTCCACACTTATATGAAGATATATTTCAAAGGTTTGTAACTTTGTTTCATAGAAGCAGACAAGCTTTAAAATCACATGTAACCAGTAGCTGAAGTATATATTAATGCTAATCTTCATATCTACAGAGCAGGCCTGTACAACAATGCTCTTGTTGTAGCAAACATGGCATTAGAAATATCACCAAAATTTGTGGTCATCCATTTCACCATGGCCAATATCTATGCTGCAAAGGTAAGTGTTGCTGACTTTTTTTTATTTAATTCAAGACTGTATACATTATTCATTATATAGAAGTGCTAAATCTTATATGTTCTCTCTCCACTTTTCAGGGTGATTTGGAGAAAGCCACAGCATTTTACCAGTCTACCTTAGCCCTTCAGTCCTCTTTTGAACCAGCTAGAGATAGATTACGTGCTATTCAATGTGCCACACTTAGTGATGAAACCTCTGTAAAAAACTGAGATGGCCTCTAGATAACGTTTATTTCAAGAAGAGACATATTGTTGTTGTTATTATTATTATTATTATTATTATTATTATTATTATTATTATTATTATTATTATTATTTTCATTATTTTGTAACCCTAAGACCCCTTTCACTGAAGGGGCTCCTGCATCCACAAGGCTGTGCTGCTTCCAGTTGTAGGTGAATGATGGACTCCTTTGGTGTGAGAAGTACCTTGAAGAGACTGTATTCCTGTTTGTCATCAGTCTAATTATACAGATGATACAGCCTCACTGAATGAGACTTTTCACATGCAGTTTAACCAAAGGCAGGCAGAGCCTGTTAATACCAGAAGAGATAGTTGATGTGTTATTTAGTGTTCCACAGGTACCGTCAGAAGTATTACTGTATAGGACAGGGTTTTGTATGGACAAAGCCAAAGGGATTTTGAACTGCCAAAAGGCTTCCAGAAAAAAGAAGTTAACTTGAACTCGACAAAACTCACAATTTGTAAGGTAATTCACATCAGTGTTAGGGACAGGTTTGATTTTCATCAACATTGTGTTATGCCAGGTTACATCCATATTTAGTGGTGATAAGGGACTGATCTAACTATCTAGCAAATTTTACTCCTATATATAAAAAGGGAGACAAAAAGTGTGCCTTGAACTACTGCCCAATTCGCCTTATATCAGTGTTAGGTAAAACAATGAAAAAATATTACGAGACAGAATTGTCACGTTTTTTAGATCTTGAGATTATATCAGAAAACCAGCACGGTTTCTGCAATAGAGGATCCTGCCTGACAAATTTACTGGAATTTTTTAATATTATTTATCAGAATTGTGATGAAAAAGTACTGTCTGATGCAGTATATGTAATTTTCCAAAAGGTTTTCAATAAAGTATCTCACAACAGACTTTCACATAAATTCAGAGCTCAAGGAATTGGTGAAGAACTCTGTACATGGATCAGAGATTGGCATACCAGAAGAAAGCAGCATGTATTATGAAATGGCAAAGCCTCAGATTGACTAAACGTAACGAGTGGTGTGCCACAGGGGTCGGTCCTAGGCCCCATTCTTTTCATAATATACATTGATGACCTAAAACTCGGTCTCGTATCTAAGATCTGTAAATTTGCTGACGATACTAAACTAGGAGGTAGAGCTGTAAACGGGCGGGACTGTGAAATGATACAAAGGGATCTTAACTTACTAGCAAAGTGGTCAGACAGATGGCAAATGAAGTTTGATGTAGAGAAGTATAAAGTTATTCACTTTGGAGACAAGAATATATGCTACGATTACTAACTGTTTGGAAACTCAACTGAAGTAATTGTCATAAGCAACAATCTGAAGTACACTAGATAGTGTCAAGCAGCATGTAAAAAAGCAACCAAATGTTAGGTTTCATTGCCAGGAACATTGATCACAAGACACCAGAAACAATTCTCACACTTTATAATTCTCTAGTAAGACCACAGCTTGAATATGCAGTCTGGTTTTGGTCTCCAAACTATAAAAATGACAAAGGAAAATTGGGGCAGATACAAAGACGCACAACAAAATTGATCCCATCCCTTAGAAATCTAGCATACGAAGAGAGGCTAAAACGATTGGATCTCTTCTCCAGTAAAAAACGTAGACTTCACGGCGACTTAATCCAAGTGTTCACAATTCTGAACAAGTTCGATAGGGTAAATCATGAACATCTTTTCGAAATGTAAGAAAATGCAGTTACCAGGAGAAATGGAATAAAATATGTAGTATGGATGTGGAAAAAGATTATTTTTCCTATAGGTGTGTTGAGCAATGGAATAAGTTACCATCAGACATAGTGAATGCTAAGACAATAAATGCCTTTAAAGTCTTTAGATAAATATCTTATAAATTCAGGTGTACTTTGAGAAAAACGCCAGAAATAAATTATATAAATGACAGCAGTAATGGGAACAGTAGAAGGATAAGATGCAGCAGTGGGGTGTCAGTGATAACTTAAGAAACTGCTGAACAGAATTACATTTTCTTGTCAAACTCCTTTTTTCTTTTTTACCAGACAACCCAGTTGTGTGCCAATCAGGCCTCATGTTGTCTGCCTTTCTCATGTAAACTCCCATATTTTATAGCGTATCATATGACACAGGTCCAGCCTAGCCATGATTTAGACATAGGGCATTTAAGTATACTTTGCTTCAAAGAGGTGGGATTTTCATGGTCATTTGTTATAGACTGGAGGACATAAGGAAAATTCTCAAAGCAAGGGAGAGGACAGAATATGAGCTCTAAGAAATGACTAACTCCGAGGAAGTATTATGTAAAAGCAGTCCCTGTGAATGTTGATAATTCAGAATAGGACTGAGGATGATGATCTTTGTTAAAGTTACACAGAATCATTGACAGTTTGCTGCCCTCCCTTCCCTTATATGGCACATTAACACACTGAAGTATAGGTTATCAGGAACCCAGTCATTTGGATCTCCAAACAGAATTAGGAAAAAGGAAAGATGACCAAATACATCTTGTTTAGCTGATATATGCAGTATCTGATAAGGTATATTCTCAGCAGCATTATAGTGAAACTGATATACATCTCTATACTAAATTCAGTCTTACCCATCCAGAACGTGAAGATACAATGTTTACTGTAGTAGGAATGTCCCAAATGAAACTGAACACTTTATGATACTATGTAGGGTTTTCTCGGTCAGTTACTTGACCATTTGTATGTTAGTTATATATGGATTAGCTTTAGAGTTTTTAAAGCTTTGTAATGATAAATTCATTATAAAATTATGACAATAGGACATAAATCAATTTAGAAATAGAAACACTAAATCAAAGAGCATAAAAGACACTCAGTATTAACATTATGCCACGTCAAAATTGAAAGTTAGGTAAATCAAAACAGAACTGTTTAAAAGACTGAATAAACTATAAAGAGATAGAGAATTAAAAAGAAAAGGTCCAAAACAACAACAAAATAATTAATTGATATGAATAAGTAACAGGATTTTGATATGTTGAACTGCTGATCTCATAAGTCATTAATGTATGTGTATGAGCTTAAATGTAACTAGTACTGTACTCCTAGCCCTGCATAATGGAATACATACATTACTGAAAAGTTTACCATTAAGCAGAATTCAAGTAAATGAAACTGTTTGTCTTAGGTTCTCATTACATTATTGCTGCTTATGCCATGGTTCAGTCCATTGGTAGCACGTTCCCCCCTATGTACCCCATCACTCCACATCACTCTATCCCATGCATGGCTTATACCCTCCTGCGTAATCAGGTTCTCAGAATCTTATTCACTTCTTCTGTCTGCAATTCAGTCTTCCCCTCTACCTTTTCCCCTCCAATACCAACACTTACATACTCTTTGTCAACCTCTCCTCACTCATTCTTCATATCTCCAAGTCATTTCAACTCTCCCTCTTCAGCTCTGTCCACCGTACTTTTCTTATTACCACACCTTTCTCTTATCCAATAATTTCTTTCTGGATCATCCATTCTCACACCACACATTGCTATCAAACATTTAAGTTCCAACAGATTATCCCTTTTATCTATACAACACTTTTGGGACTTTGGTTTTTAATGATTTGTACTAACAAAGATTCATTTTATTCCTGTATATTATATAGTAAAATTCTAAAAACCTTGGTCACTTGTTCAACTGGAAGGGGGTCTGTTCCCAACTGATTTAGATGAGAGAGACTTCAGTGTATGTAGATAGAATTTGGTCTTGCACATAAATTATGAGGCAAATTGTGGATAAGAAGTGCTTTGAGTATGTGGGAGCTTTTGTTCATTGTAGTACACAAAATGAGTGTATGTGTAACTGAGCTAAGAGACCATATACATTTGATCCACCTCATGTAAACAGGAACAGAGTTCATGGTAATAGATTGACAGTTTGGCTTATGAAGTCTGTGTTCCTCTCTCTACTACCTTATATCTGTGATGATCGAGTAGACACAAGACACATCAGCCCATCCCACCTACTGTGCTGCGACTAATAAACTGGAGTTACAACAGTTACAGCATCATATTATAATGACTTTACTGTCATTCTAATCCTTTACAATAATTAAACACCAAAATCTACACTGGCAATTAAGGGTGACTGCTGAATATTTGATATTTTGTACCTTTTGTTTAATAACAAGTTTAAAAGAAATTGATTTACACAAAGTCCTTGTCAAAAAGTTAACCCAATCCAGAACCTATCAGAATCATAATTCCAGTACCAAAGATGCTTTACATGCATGGCATACCTAACTCACTGAAACTGTGTGAAACATCTGTTAGCATAGCAAGAAACTAAGAAAAACATACCAGAAAAGTTAAGTGCCAGAATTGTATTATTTTGTGGAGTAAGCCAAATAATGAAATTGCAGATGCTAGCAGCTACAAAAGTCCAAGAAATTTTTCCCCATTAATGTAGAATTCCCTTCCCATTCTTCACAAACCTAATGATACACAAGAACACAGAGACAGATAGACAGAAATCAGACACAGATGGACAGACAGATAGACAGACACCATTTATTGTGAACATATCAAATGAATGCCTGATAACTTGATGAAAATGGAAAGAACACAGTTCTTATTGAGGAAAGCAGTAAGGGCACAGTTCTTATTGATCTTATATTACCAAAGATATTTTATGTGTGGCATACCCCTTTTTCTTTAGAGACCTCCCTATAGCTACATGAAAACATATATAAAATCAACAAGAAACTAAGCAAAGCATTTTTTGAAAAGGTGCCAGATGTCAGAAAGTGTTGTAAAAGTTGATGGAACTAGCCAAGCCGTAAAATTGTAACAGAACTTTACTGTCATACAACTTTTTAGTTGTATGACAGTAAAGTTCATTAGGTTATATAAAACAATTACACACAGATAGAGACAGACAAAAATTAGACACACAGATGGACAAACAGACAAACCCACCTGTTAACAGGTTGACTAAATGCCTAATATCTTTTGAGGGAAATGGTAAGAACACATTTTTTATTAAAGGAAATGGCAAGAACGCATTTATGATTGACTATCAACCAATTGATCACTTATGTGTCGTATACAGTACAAGATACCTCTGGCGGTTGCCTGTGAGTGTGCCATGTATGGTCTGGGTCTTTTAAAGATCCTGGGCACATTTAGTAGAAATTCACGCACTGTTTCAAAACCTGTTGCCCATATTTTTTCAATACTGTTGGTCATTGACCATCAAAATGCCAATGAGGATGATGTATCGTTTCTGCACTGTCCAGGTAGCAAAGAAAATGTATATAGATAATGTATATAGATTTGTATAAATACTGTACATAATTGTATATAACTAATGAAAATATTGGTGATTATAACATAAAAAGCCAAGGAATATGTACATATACCCAAAGGGAGACTACATCATACATTTGGCATTTGCAGTCTGAACATTCATTTATATAAGTTCACCACAAATATAAGTAATATTTCCAAAAGAAAGAACAGAGAAGGGGGCCAAGTGAGGATTTTCTCTCCAAGGCTCAGTCCTCTGTTCTTAGCGCTACCTCGCTAACACGGGAAATGGCGAATATATATGAAAAAAAAATATATGTATATCTTATACTTGATTGCTGTTTCTCGCATTAGTGAGATGGTGCCAAGATACATATGTAATTGTCATTTCTTTGGAAAAACTTTAGAATGTTCAGAAAAAGATTGTTGTGTTAGGGTTACACTAAATGTCTAGAGTAGCCACAGTCAGTGGGTTAATTAGAAATTGAAAGTCTGATCAATGAAAACTAGCAAATAAGGGAAAAGTTACATTTGATGATTTATTCATCCGATATGATGCAGTAACAGGTGAATTGTAGGACCAGGGTCAGTGACCTTCCATGTACTTCTCTAACCACCAAAATGAGGATGATCTTATGTACTTTTGTAAAGTCATTGTAAAATATAGTCTAAATGACTTATATTCTAGTTTGGTGAATGATATTTAACAGGGAAAAGTTTTGAACTAGATTACAAAATTGTGAATGGATCCAATGCCATCATTCTGAAAATGCTTGTAACTGTTGAAGGAAATAAGAGTATGATATTGGTGAATAATCAAAACTGTGAATAAACAGCATGTGGTAGATATACTGCATTAAAAAAAAAGTGTTACATTTGATAACAAATGTTTACCTGCAGACCTCTCAGCATTCTTATTATCTACTGTATAAATCTATTGGTTTCAAAAAACAAAGTATGACTGTAAACTTGGAGGAATGTATTCATGATAAATAGTAGTTAGCAATAAACAGAACATTTGTGGAAAATTAAAGAAGTAGAGAAAAGATTGGAAGGAAACAATGAGATTGATGCCATACAAAAGATGGGTGATGTTTAACCCCAAAATACCCCTTTAAGTTATTCTTTCCAACTCCCAAAATTCGCATTTTTCAAGTTGTTTAAAAGATTATATAACCTTACAGTTTCAAAGATACTAACATGCAGAAGTTTTGTAGGTGCTTCAGCACAATACACTAAAAAGATTGGAGTAAGGCCCTAGTGTTGAGTTGCACTTTTACCATTTATTTTATGTATGCCAAAATGTTGATTGCTTATTATTTTTATGTTTTATGTTAAATGGTAAAGTTTTTCCTGATATCATCAGTGTCATTTACTGATACAGTAACGCAATGCAGATTCCACTTTTGCTTGTTAACCTTTTCCTTGATAACCTTTTCCTGCCACATCTTGGTCAGCTTTTGAATATGAAAATGTCATTGTCCACAGAATCACTCTCTATTTGATCTAATAACAGGTCATCATCAAATAATTCAGGATTATCTTTTGCCTGGTCCTCTAAATCTTGCTAAAAGTTGCTCAGTTTCCTTCCTAGAAAAGTCATGCAAATCTGCTCTCGTTAGCGTTGCTGGAGAATGATGTAAGAAGGAGGAAAAATTACTGTATGCTGCCACTTCAGCCAACATATAGGTTTGGTCTAGGCATAAAACTCCACACATAAGTATCCATCTAAAGGCATAACTAACCTCGTGAAGATTTTTTTATGGAGTTATTAGGGGTTTAATGTAAAAAGGTGGAACAGTAAACTGTAAAAGCCAAAAAGGATGGATAATATAATGATATAACATATTATATTCTGAAGGTAATAAAAGAAAGTTTTATACTGTTTTTTGTATTGATCAATCTGCTGCCAGTACTAGCCCATGGGAGGGGGGTTTTGATTGATGGATTTCAAATTCTGTGTATGGATAATTTGTTGAAAATTTAGCTTTTAAATGTTGGAATTTAGGATTTCATATCTAAAGACTTGATTATCTGTGGTATTTTAAAGATCTATTAAGTGGTAGGAATTAAAGGTTCACATTAGAATGATAGAAATTTATATACAGTAATCCCTCGATTTAACGGACCCCGATATAATTGATTTCGGAGTTAACGGATCAGGCAAATAATGATACATTAATTGATAATAATTTAAGAAATGTGAAAAATTTGAAAATCTCAAACGCCGCACCATGTACATTTCATATTACTCTTGTTTTCGGTAGCGTGTGGTATACTCGCTTTTTTTCAGTCTCAGTCTGCCTCATGCTATCATGCGGTCAGGTTTTATACAGAGAATTGTGACTATTAATTAAATGATTTTGCAATTCTTACAATTCAAAATGGCATCAAGTGACAGAGTAGTTAAAAAAAAGCATGTGAACTGTATATTGTATTACTGTATATTGTATCATAAAATTATTACATTTGATTTAACAGACTTTTGGCATCAGCAGACACCTCTTTCCCCCTATTAGTCCATTACATCAAGGGATAACTGTACTATGTACAAGTACACTCTGATAAGTAAGTTACACTTAACTAAGTTTTCCTTTCCATCCTTCAAAATTCTCATTTGTTAAAGTTGGTTAAGAATGTATTTATCCTTACAGTTGCAAGGAATTTCATATTATGATAAAAAATCACATCAGAGGTATGTTTCATCTTTTCAATTTCACTCTAGTGACGTGTTAAAATTCAGCATAACTCACAAAAGTGTAGGAGTAAGATGTAAGTGCTAAGTGAGTTGCCACACTGCATATTTTATCATTATTCTATGTACACCAAAAAATTGATTACTGATCTTTATTTTTATATCATATGATATACCTCTTCTTATTATAATCAGTGCTTCACTGATAATTAGCAAACCTATAAAATTTTGTAAAATTACCTTCCACACCAATCAGACACTTTGTTGTCAAGATCAGGTAGGCAATGACAACAGCACTCCCACTTTTGTTAGAAAACCTGCCTCATCTTGGTCAACTTTCCATGCTGAAAGAGTCAATGTCTGCAAAATCTCTCTTCACATGAGCTGAAGACAGATCATTACTGTCAAGTTTATTAGGATCATCATCTGCTTGGCCCTCTTAAATCTAGCCAAAAGCTGTCCACTTTCCATAAAAAAAAAAAAAATAACAAAAGTTTCCTCTCATTGGATGGTAGGAGGATGATTGACTGTGTGGAGAGATTATCATGTGCTCAGCCATCACCCATGCATGACACAGCCTTGGAACAGAGATATGAAACATGAGTAGTTGATATCTAGTTAGAAGCATTACTCAGCTTGCAAAAGAATCCATCTAGAGGCATCACTATCTTGTGTAAATATCCATCTAGAGGCATTATGGACTTAAATAATTGTTTCATGTAAATAAATGGCTCCATCACCTTATACCACAGGCTCATGAATGGATGTAGGTCATCCAAATCTGCCCTCTTGTGTGTTCCTCCACTTGCTCCCATCATCACACATTTTGCTCATGTAACTCATGATGATCTTAGAGGCATGCAGATCATGCACAGTCCTAAGGGAAGGACCCTACTTGGATGATAGTGCTGTGGCATGGGTGCTCTTCTAAAAGCTCAGTGATTTCCAACTTTTCGTTTAATGATAATGTGTTAATCTTCAGCTTCTTTATTCCACTGCAGGAAGGAGTTGCAAACATGCCAATTAAAGTCCCAGGAAAAGGGGTTAGCTAGGCACTTGGGTAGCACTGCAGAGAAAATGCAAATAGCTTGGGGTACAGTTAATCACAACTGTTAATGCTTCCTTTGCAAATCATGTTTGCAAAAAAAATCTTGCATCAGTTCATTATTTGTATCATAGAATGCAATTTATTTTGGTAATGGATCATCAATACTCTGTATAAAAAAAATCTATCTTTATTTCTGAATTTTTCTTACAGGTACTTTTTTTTTTTTTTTTTTTTTTTAATGTAGTGTTGTTGTTGCACATTACCATGAATTATGAGAGCCAAGCCTCATTGTAAAATGCTGTAAAAGGTCATGAAGTACTAGGTATGAATATGAACTGAAGGAGACTGGTAGTAGTTAAGTGGAAAGCTGACTTTGGATCTAAGATATGCTCAAATACATGGTTCCATGAATATTAAAAAGACTTACTGAAGCTTTTCAGCACATAGTTGAAATTGCAAATAATGAAGATGAAGACAGCAAGGAAATGCTGAATAGCAAATTTTATGTTGCATTATTACATATATTATTATATTGAAATGTGATGCAGGTATCATTCTTATTTCTCCTGAGCAAGGCCAAAATGTTGAGAATTTCTAGAAGCAGACTTCACGTTGTAAAAGTGTTAAAAGACCACCAAACATGCACCTCATGTTGTTGAAATGTTTGTCATAAGAGTCATTCACAAAGTTATGCATGGATTATTTTGTAGAAGTTTTGAGAGATATGTAACTGATTCAAAAGATCGTAATGTATGCTGAAACTATATAATTCGTATAGGGATATAAGATTTATGTGTACTGGAAGAGCATTGAGTTAGGTAGTGCTTGTGATTGATGCATCTGATACGGATATTGCAATTTTGTGTTGAACTGTTTGTTGTTAGATGAAAGCTATTAGAGTTAGTTAATGGATTCTGTGTAGATACCAAAATATATGATGAAAGGGAAACAAGGTTTTGTTTTGTTTAGTGTACACAAAGGCTGCATAGTGAGGGGGATTTTAGCTTGCAAAAAACAACTGTAGACTTAGAATGTGATGGAAAGGAATGTGTATGATGTTTCTGTTTGTATTCATGTACACATTTACATGCACACTTGTACAAGTGTTTATGAATTGTGTATGTGCTTATGTATATGTATACATAAAACCAGAGTTTTTTCCAAAACCTCTTCTCATGTGTACTGTTTGGAGTGGAACATGTTCTGAGAGTCTCATATGAAATAACAAACATTAACCATTAGAAAGTAGACGAGCAGTTCGCTGCACAAGCCAGTTGATCAAACATAATTATACAGAAATCCAAAACCAAACATATCCTCACCTTGTGTATTATATAGCATTTCTAAGTGTAGGGGGAGTTTTAGAGCTCAAAATTATTTTTTTTAATAAAATATATTTTAAGCATATGATAGTCTTATGTTTAATTACATAAAAGCACATTGGAACATGAAAGTATGTTTTCAGTTTAAAGTGTTGTGAGAATCACTCTTGGAACATACGAATTCATATGATATAAGGTCATTATGTATATTACAGTCCAGAAAGACATTGGTAAATTTTAGCTTGGAAAGCACAACTAGTTTCTGAAGAAAATGTTGTTGATTTGTTGGTAAATTTTAGCTTGGAAAGCACAACTAGTTTCTGAAGAAAATGTTGTTGATTTGTTGAGGTTTATAGTAGGGGGTATTAAATACAGGTATAAGCACATTAGTTCTCTCTATTGGCTCATTATTACACTATTGTGCAACTTGCATAGAATTGCTGTTGTTGGCTGTTATGCATAAGTATCAGCATATATGAAAAGTCACTTTTTTCACATTGTAAGTGTATGTGGGTAGAGACTGGAGGTAGATGAGAAAGATCTTTGATAATTTTGTTCTTGTGCTTTAAAGTGAAGAGTTGGCATTTTGTATGACCATACTTTGATAATATACTACTGTACTATGTCTTTAAAAGTTCACTGCCAACTCTTATGTTTATTTTGGTGTGTATTCAAAATTTTGAAATTTTATTTATTGATATGACCCAGCAGTTACTCATGAGAATGAATTCATAATATTCTGAAGAATTTACATTTTGATATTTACTGTGATAATTTGTAAGTTGTCAAAGTTTAAAGTGTATGGGTCGGTCCTTGGCTTATTGACATATATTGAATCTTGTCCCATGACCATCAGTGTTAAATTTGTTGCTGCACACCACACCTAATGTGTCATGACTACTGTGGCTTTATAACATTGCCACACAATCCAAACAACTTAGCAGTTTATTGTATACCATATATTGTTATATGTTGAGTAATTGTGGATTTCATTATTGTAAACATAAGATTTTTATAGGTCACACATCACTCAGTACTGTGTGAAAGATTAAAGCAAACAGGGTGGGACTTTAAGATTTTTGTATGCTATTTAGCAAGAGAAAATATTCTAGTCAAGTACTTGCCATAAAGTCCATCTCAATAATTCTCCTGGGTCACAACACATACTACATAATGCAGATCTACTTAAATGTTTTATTTTGGTAAAATGAATTTTTTTTTTTCATCCAATGTGCACATCCCCCTTTTTATGTAATGAATTATTTTATTTATGGGTGCTACTGTAAACTAATTGATAGAAGACTGTTGTCTAATTTATGACATGCACATATATGTACAGGTTAATTTTAAGTGAAAGCCAACTTTTTTCTGAATTACTTGGAGAATTAGGTTTTCAGTAATATTTAAGTATGTTGTATGCTGGAATACAGAAGTATGTGGTAGTCTTGAAATCTTCCGTACCTTATGATATGAACAGTGGGACCACATTAACATACATCCAGTAGAATCTTTTAATTAAAGTTTATTATGAGTGAAAACAGTAAGAGTTTTCTGAGTGTTAGCAGTACAGTCCTCAAACCCAGTACAGTCATGAACCATCCACATAAGGAAAATTAAGCTAAATCCTATCTTCATCTTTGGTATACGAGTTTAGGCAAAATTATCTAACCAAAAACTTTGCTGCAGATTCTCATTGTTCATAGCTATTTTAGATATATAAATTTTTTGAGACATAAGAAATATGAACATAATGATATAAGAAGTACATGGAAACTGGTGGCCAAGATAAAGGATTGACAGATATTTATGATAAAGCTGGTCATATTATATTTATCATCATGCATGATCATCTGGTTTATGAGCTTTCTATAATTTAATGCTTCAGTGAGGTGATACTTTGTATCAGAATGGTGGTGATATGCTTTTGAGTTTTGATTATATATACAGTAAATTTGTCAATCATTTATTGCCCCTGATGATCTTAGCTGTTGATTTGACATGATAAACAGTCATTCACTTTTGGAAGTGTGTTTATTTTCCACAGCTGGAGATAAAATATACTGAAAAGGAATGAATATTGTAATTTGTTTTTATAATGTTCCATTTTATAAATCTGGTAGGAAATTACTTCTTAGATGTTATTCTTTGGGCACACTACAAATTGCCCATCCAAGATTGTAACATCAAAGAAACAGATATTCCGAACAGTAGTGAGATGGATATGGCTGTACAGATCTGATAACCAAGTTATTTCATATTTTTATAGCTTTTGGATTATGAACACTTAAGATAATGTGGTTAGTCTCATTCCAAAAAGTGAATATATTGAGGGATATTGAATACATTCCATGATAACATGCTCCACTAACCATGGCTGCTTGACTAGATCACCATTTCCATGATGCAAAAATATTTTTTTGCTGTGAACAAAATATGATGCTGGTACCCTTAAAAGCATTACCAAAGGACTTGGTTTTGAGTTGTGAAACTATTAATGCTTTTTTCAGTCACACATGAATAATAAACAGCATTTGGATGCTGTTTGTCTCATTGTTTCGTGTAACATTTAGTATATATATATGTATATATATAAATGTATATATGATTATATTCGAAGTGAAATGTCACCTTAAGCAATGCTGTATCATCATCAATGGAAGAAATGAAATACAGTCTCATTGGAGAACTTCTATCTCTGATGGAGTCCATACTTTATGTGCTCCTGATTGAAGCACACCTCTAAAGCTAAAGGAGCCACATAAAAGGGGTCGTAGGGTCATATGATTGATTTGATCCTGTAGATGTGCTTCTGTTATCTTTTCATATATTAACATATATGTGACCCCAGGCTCCCCTCTGTTACAAGGCTGATCTCCAAACAGGAAAAGGGATATGTTGGAGTTGTTTAGAATGAAAAGTTCCATGAGACTATTATGTTCCATCCATTGGATGATAAAACCATCTTTCCAAAAGTAACTTTTCACCTGCATTATAACCACAGGCAAGCCATGTCCAGAAACATTTATATATATAAACTGCAGGGGTATACATGGTTTTTAACCTTGCTAGTGGTGAGAACAAACCTCAGGTTGTCAGATATAAAGATATTTAACCATATCTTAATCAACTTTGCATCAGCCCAATACTTCTGTCCAGGATAAAAATAAACATGAAAAATCAAAGTGTCTTTTATGCTTGGTCTGCCTTTTTGAGTATCCTTATCCATTATTTATTTTGTAACATGAACACATGTGTGAATATAATTGAAGTGAGTCCCTTTGAAATAGCTTTCACTATTTCATACTTATGTACCGTTTTTCATGTTAGCAAGGTATCACCAGGAACAGAGGAATGGACTCATTCACTCATATTCGTTCTTTATTTGTCCAGTACATTGCACGTAAACCACAGTCACATAGCCACAACCATGCCCCACAAAACCTTCTGCAGTTTCCCATGACCACTTCATATACTTTGGTCAGTCTACTGAAAGCACATCATCCCCCTGTATACCACATTGCTCCAGTTCACTCTATCCCGTGCATGCCTTACTCCATCCTAAATGTTCAGGTTCAGATCTTCAGCATTCAAAACTTTCTTCATTCCATCCCCATTTTGGTGTCTCCCCTTCTTGTCCCCTCTGCTTCTGACACATTTACCTTCTTTGTCTAAATCACCTCCCTCATCCTGTCTCCATGTTTAAAACATTTCATCACACCCACTAACCGTATCCTTTCTTACTTAGATCAACCCTAATCACACTGCATATTTTCTTTAGAAATTTGATTTGCAACACATTCACCCTCTTGCATACTTTCAACACAAAGTTTTCAGGATTACTGTACAATCAAACATGCCCCTCTTGGTCAACTAAGGTATTAATCTTTCTTTCCACACACTTCTCAATTTGTTCAGGACCTTAGACCTTTCATGCACCCTCTTGCTCACTTCAGTTTCCATAGTTCCATTCACATCCTTGCCCACTCTCAGGTATCATAAACCCCCCACATTCTCCAGGTTCTCTTCATTCAAACTCATACTCTGGTTACTGCTAAGCCTAATAACTTTGCTTTGCATTTACTCAAAACTTTATCTTTTCACAAACTCTCCCAAACTTAAAAACTAGCTCCTGTTGTTTGTCACTTGCATTTGCCACCAGCACTGTGTTGTCAGCAAACAACAAATGACTTGCTCTGAGGCTCTCCTTCCCCCAGCATACTACAGACTTTCCCCCTCTCTAAAGCCCTTGCATTCGCCTCCCTCACCACACGATTCATAGTTATTAAACTGCCAACATAACATCACATACCCTTACTGTAGACCCACCTTCACCTAGAACCACTCACCCTCCTTTCTTCCTCCTTGAGCACATGCCTTACTGTCTTGATGAAAACTCTTCAATGCATATAACATCTTTCCACTCTCACCATATGTTTATAGCACCCTCCACAGAGCATCTCTTGTCAGACCTATTATATGCTTTCACCAGATCCATAAATGGTGCATAAAAATCATTCTAAATCTTTAGATAATTCTCTTAGACATTCTAGACATTCTTCAAAGCAAATACCTGATCCACACACCCTCTACCACTCCTGAAGCCACATTGTTCTTCCCCATTCCTGAAGCTCTGTGCTTGCCACCACTCTCCCATACAACTTAACAGGTACACTCAACATACCCATACCTCTGTAATTTGAATATTTACTTTGTGAATATTACCTTTATACAACTTTGTGAATATTATCTTTATACAGTAACACTATATGGGCATTCTGCTAATCATCTCTCCCCATGAGCCATACATACATTATAAATCCTAACTAACTAATCAACAGCATTTTGACTTTCTTGAGAAATTCAACTGCAATCCCATCCACTCCAGCGAACCTCCTTCTTCACATACTTCCTTGTCTTAAAAACCCCATATATATCACCCTGTCATCAAACTTGACCAACAAATTTTCAAAGTACCCACCCCATCTATTCACCTCATCTTTGCCCTTTACCACATCCCTATATGCCCCCTTATTTGGTGCTCCCATTTATTCTTGTTTTTCTCACAACTCTTTTTCAAAACTTTTTCTGATTCTCACTGAAGTTTGCAAATACTTTCTTGTCCCAACTCTCTTTTGCTCTCTTTTTCAGCCCCTGTATCTTCCTGTAAACTTCTTATTGCTTTTTCTTGTACATCTCCCTAACACTCGCACTCTTTCCTTGCAATAACATCCATACACCTCTCTGGTCTGTTTTACTAGCAACTTAACCTCATCACTCCACAACTCACTACACTTTCTCACATGCCCACCTCCCACCTTCTGCATGCCACACACTTCTCTTACATATGTTAGTATTGCTTCCCTATATAGTAGCCAATCTTCATCCACTCTCATAGCTTCAGACACTCTCACCTTTGGCCATTCTACACCCAGTCTCTCTTGGCATCTCTTACTTATTACCACATCCCCATATACCCACATATTTGATGTTCTCATTTATTCTCTTGTTTTTCTCACACTTAACTTTTTCAAAACATTTTCTGATTCTCACTGAAGTTTGCTGATACTTTTGTGTCCCACATCTCTTTTGTCCACTTTTTCAGCCCCTGCATCTTCCTGTTGACTCCTTGTTGCTTTTTCTTGTACATCTCCCAAACACTTGCACTCCTTGCTTGCAGTGACATCCATACACCTCTCTAGTCTCTTTCACTAGCAACTTAACTTCATCATTCTACAACTCACTACATTTTCTCTCATGCCCATGTCCCACCACTTGCATGCCACACACTTCTCTAGCATATGTCAGCACTGCTTCCCTAAATATCTCCCAATCCTCATCCACTCTCCTAGCTTCAAATACTCTCACCTTTCCCAGTCTCTCTTGGCATCTCTTCAGACAAGCTTCTTTTCCAAGTTCACTCACTTTCACCACAGTGTTCCCACCCATATAATTTTGTCTTTTCTAAAAGCCTTATCAAACCACCCTTGCCTCCACCAAGTAATGCTCAGACATCCCACTGCTGCACCAGCTGCCCCTTTCAGCACATTCACATCCAAGAGTCTCTTCTATGTGCTTGTTGATTAGTACATAACCTAATAATGCCCACATACCATCTACCCTAGTCACCTACATATGATTGGGTAAGCTCCTCTTTTTAAACTGAGTATTCTCAGTCTAGTTGGTTTTCTGCAAGTTGTTTACCATTTTTATTCACAATACTAAGTACCCCATGACTTCAGTTATACCCTCAACTGTCACATTACCCACTCTCATATTCAAATCAACCATCACTAATACCCAATCCCTCATCAAATTTGCTGAAAGTCACTCAGCTCCCACTTTAAGGTGTATAAGCACTAATGATCACACATCTCTCATAATCCACTTTTATTTTTACCCACATCAATCTGAGGTTCACTTCCTTACACTCTTTCATACATTCCCACAAATTCTCTTTCAGCTGAAGTGCTATGCCTTCCTTAGCTTTTGCCATCACTATAACCCTTGACTATAGATCTAACACATTTCCAAACCATTTTTACCCCTTTCCCTTGAACTTTGTTTCACTCAAAGCTAGAATATCCAGGTTCCTCTCCTTATACATATTACCTATCTCTCCCTTCTTATCTTAGTTACATTCACACACATTCAGACTGAACCACCACAGGGGATGAGCACTCATCGCTTGGCCATCTCTTCCTATCAGTCTTTTAAAATTTTGAATTCAAGAAGGGAAGGTTTCCAGTTTCTTGTTCCTACACATCTTAGTTACCTTCTACAACTTGCTGGGTAAAGTAAATGTTTGTAGTGGAAGAAAAATACGACAGTGTCAAAGGAAATGATAAGATTTGTTACAGTCACAGAAGAATTTACCCCTGTATCCTCTTTCATTCCACCCATACATCAGAGAAGTACTAATCACAGGAGAATTTACCCTTCCAGTTGTTTTTAATTCATCCATACCCAATGACAAGAACTGAGGGACCTGTTTCATGACATGCAAACAAAACATGGTCTTATGAATATTATTTTATTCCATTTCATTTTATTTCCAGACATTTCCATCGTACATTTTAATGTGGGCAAGTCATTGGCTGTGATTCTTTTCCAGTAGTTTAGTTTTCATAATCCAGGTTCAATTTTTTGTTAGAACTCGGTCATTCTTTCTCAGGGCATAATGATAAAAGTGGTGATGCATATTCTAATTTATGTCTGAAAATATTGTTAATTTTTTTTGAACATCTTACTTCTGTACATGAAAGCAATGTAAGCATTAACTAGTATATAGCTTATCTCCTTCAGAACTCATGCATTGTGTTCCTTTTGCATAAATCCATATAGAATGCTCATTATGAGATAACTGAACATATAACGAATGTGCATGTAACTATAGTGTGGGTGTACCACTGTCTTCCGTCCACAGAGTGTGTGTGTGTGTGGGGGTGTGTATGTGTGTGTGGGTGGGTTCTTAGCATTGATTATGTGCCTAGGGACTGGGTGGTTGTGCTTGTCCTCCACATTTTCTTCTGACAAACGTGTTTAAGATTTAAGGGGACTTTAGATATTATATATAAACACACACACACATATATATATATATATATGTATATATATATATCCCCTGGGGATAGGGGAGAAAGAATACTTTCCACGTATTCCCTGCGTGTCGTAAAAGGCTACTAAAAGGGGAGGGAGCGGGGGGGCTGGAAATCCTCCCCTCCAGTTTCTGCTTTTCCAAAAAAGGAACAGAGAAGGGGCCAAGTGAGGATTTTCCCTCTAAGGCCCAGTTCTCTGTTCTTAATGCTACCTCGCTAACAAGGGAAAAGGTGAATTTGTGTGGAAAAAAAAATATAAATATATATATATATATATATATATATATCCATCACCTTACATACAGGCAAAGACAATGGCACTTACACAATACTTCTAGACCTCTAATATACTGGAGGTATTGCCCTCTGCAGTCAGGGATTGGCGTGTGACAGGACTAGGGGGATGCAGTCTCTGATACGTCAAAGACAAGTGGGAATAGAGTGCTAATGAAAAGGATTTTTCGCCAAGTAACAGGAAACATGACAAATACAGTCTCCATGGCAATCATGAGAGTAGGGTCGCGGCAAAGGGGACTAGGAGAAGAAGCAGAGGGTGAGTGAGGGAATAATAATGGATGTGTCATTTTTGAACGATTGGAACGGAAATAGTATGGGATGTGTGTTGATTTGCTGGCAGGTTCCTCTCGAAAAGTTCAGGGGAGATTTCACTCACGGATGATAATCAATGCAAAAGCAACTGGCTCCCTGTTAGGTGAAGATAGTGTGAGGCACTCGGCTGAGGATTGTCTTTTAGTTCAACACTTTTGTAAACGATGTTCTAACAATTACCTTCTCTGCCAAAGGTTGAGTTCGTCTGACCGGTTGAGGAGATAACTTAGCCCCATGCTTCACTCTAGAGCAGTTTAGAATGGGAGATGGATTAGGTGTTAGTGCACCTGGCGAGCATAAAGTGTCGATCTACAGAGGTGGTCTATAGTGATAGTGTTTGAAGCAGTCTGAGAAAGAAATGAGCTACGAAAAATAAAATTAAGTCATAACAAAGACAATTTGGTATTTTTCTTCCTACGTGTCAACCAACACATCTTTTACTGTAATCTTTAACCGAACCAACAGCTCTCTGACGTGGTTTATGCAGCATACCCTAATGTACGTGTCATCATTTACTGAGATACGTTCTCCGCTATATACCTGGATGAGAAAAAAAAAAGAAAAATAGTTAAAGGTCTATATTTTGCATCATGTATGCAAACACAAGTGGCGAAGTATAAACTGTCGATCCACCAAAACTTCCTTATCTCCCAAAGAGAAATGCAAAGGTCTGTATTTTTCCTTATAAGTATTTTTCTTCAAAATAGACATGAAAAATCTCGTTGTTCAGTAGTCCCAGCTTTCATATTTCGTAGCACAACTTAGTATCACATCTTTGCCTTTCTACAATATGCATCATTTCTATGGTTCATTTCTCCTCTCTCTGTTCTCTTATCCACTCTCATGACTCATTTTCTTTTTTTTTTGTGTTTTATCCTCTTCCCCCCTCTGTAATCGCATCTCGCATCTCCTACTCTACTCTACTTCTACTTCTTAAGTCTTCTGTTTTTTAAACCTTTTGCCGAAACACACAGAAAAAAGTCATCCTGCAGTCCTGTTATACGGGTCGTAAAGTAAAAAAGACAAAACAAAATAGTTTTATTCATCAGTGACTTCACACGAAATGAACTTCTTTCTTTTATCTCTTTATTTTATTTGACGCCCAATAACAAGCTAAACTAATTTGACGAGTTGTTGGATAAAAAAGACATATTTTTTTTTGCACCTGATGCAAACAATGTTTGGATGGGTTACGTGTTTCATTTAAGCAGAGTAACTATACTGTGAAAAGAGAAGTATATATATATATATATGTATATATATATATATATATATATATATATATATATATATATATATATATATATATAT
>JAYMFT010020861.1:0-16427 GCA_038088735.1 Panulirus argus
GCCAATAATATCTGGACACAACAGTTCACAACACGTTAACAGCATGTTCGGTAATATGTTGCTTACATGTTGCAAACACATGTTTGCGCACCCGTGTGGACGCGCCCTTACAATAACTTGGTGTTCTATAAAAAAGATGTTACTTGAAGGTGGCTCAAGTTCTACATCAGACAGCGTTGTAATACATAATTCTGACCTACAGTGACCTGGGGACCTACAGTAGGGCTGGTGTTCACAGAACGTAAATGTTTTACAACGAAATTCAAATTTTTCTGGACCTAGCATTCAAGATATACATCTTTCTACAATGACCGAGTGTTCTAATGTCATGAAATGTTCTACTTCAGCTCAAATGTTCAACAACAAACTATTCCTCTACAATGAGTGTCTAAAGACTCTGCCGTAAGCTCATTTTCTGCTTTGGATTAGTCTTCTACTGTTGTATTGTAACCTACAGTTAGACAGTCTGGGCTGGCAACCCACTAAAACCTCTGGAGTGCCCTACAGACCCTGATGTACAGATGTCACGCTATGTGAGACCCTCGCATTATCTGCGAAGACTGATTTACAGGCCACTTGAGCCAAAACATCCGCAAGAAAACAACGGGAAACTAAGCTGCACATTGATCAGATCAATGCGTTCCATTACTGAGAGAGTAATCGTCCATAAGATTCTTTTTCCTTACCAGATCACTAAACAAGGACAGTGCGCATCACCCATTACCATTTACTTCGAAGGGATATTTGATTGTCTAAAGTGGTAGTCCCACTTCCGATTTCTTCTCTCGTCTTAAGCAAGAGCAGAAACCTTGGTGAGGTAAACGAGACGTAAAAACTCAAGAGAACACTTCTGTGGTAACCTTTCCCATCAATTAAGTCTGTTACCTTTATCATAAGACGAGTGACAATGAGAGGGGAATGGGAGTGTGAATAGCAGATCTGTAATAGGTCTTGCTCAGGTGAAACATGAGAGTGAATCATCAGCCCCTGCTAGGCGGAGGGGTTGCCAGTACGGACAACGTCCACGGACACGAATACTCCTGGGGATACTCGTGCAGGGTTACAAGCTGTCGACTGGCTAGGCCTGTCAGTGGGGTATTGTCCCCGCACGTGGACATCCCTGGGGAAACTCGAACTGAGTTACCAGCTGTCGGCGGCTGGCTAAGCCTTGTCACAGCTGCGGTGCTTTATACCAGCCGGAAGTTCGTAGTAATTCATCTACCGAGCGAGGGAAGGATAAACAGCTGGGCGGACTGCGCGCCGGCTGTCCGCGCCGAAAATCCGGTTTACGCCAGTGGATTACAAATTAGTAATGTTAACCTCTACACAACCACAGCACACATGGAACATGGTACACCAGGAATTAATATTGTCTCAAATGTGCCTCTCTTTATGTTTCCTTACTAATTTTCACTCGTGATGAGAATCAGAATATCCCAAACATTTAAACATGGCAACGCTGCTAACCACACCCATCACAAACCAATGTCACTACAAACCCTTCACTTATCATCATCACTATACAACCTTCGCAGATCATCTTTGAAGAGATCAGAAAGTCACTGATTAATGCGGTAGGAGTAGAAAGGCAGATTTTTCAAAGAGGAAGACCAGTAAACTTATCGTATAGCTAAGGAGGAGCAAATAATGTTAGTCGTGGATTTGAAGCAAAATATTTATCAAGTCTATGCTTAAACGCATTTATGGTATTGATTTCAACTGCTCTAATTGGTTAATCGTTCCATATGTTAACAATTCTGTTGTAAAAAAAAAAATTACTTCGCCTCATTTGAGATAAAACGCTTGCCGGCGAGTTTATATCCATTACTACGGGTGATATTACGAATCTATCCTTAAGACGTTTGTGAGATCGAGATTATCGAAACCTTTAACGATTTTGAATACTTGTATTAGATCACCTTTCACCCTTCTCTTTTTCAAACTAAATAAGTTCAATTCTTGTATTTGGCTCTAATAGGATTTATTTCTCAGCCGGAAATCATCTTGCTAGCTCGCCTCTGTACTTTCTCCATTCTGTCTATTTCTGTCTTAAAGTAGGGTGATCAAAACTGGACGCAAAATTCCAGATGGAGACGCACCAATGAGTTGTAAGGAGTGAGAATAATTTCTTAAGACTTAAATCTGAAAACCCTGCCTACGATTCCAATAATTTTGTTTGCCCATTTTACTGCTTCTGTGCACTGTTTACTTGGCTTTAGGTTACCAAAGATTATCACACCCAAGTCCTTTTCCTTTTTACCTTTAGTAACTCAAAAGAATTCATATTAAGGCTTGCATTTTCATTTTTACTACCGATATGTAAAACTTTCCACTAATCAGTCTTTAAATTCATTTACCACCAATTAGCCCAATCCATTAGTTTGTCTATGTTAGTTTGAAGTTCCAGTAGTTCAGTTTCTGTTGTTGATTCATTTCCCAATGTAAATATATTTTTCAATTATTATCGTCCGCAAATTTAGACATCTTACAATGCAGACCATTAGCAATTTCATTAATATATGTGAGACAGAGAAATAGCTCTAAGAATGACTCCTGTGGCACACCACTTGTTACGTCTAACCATTCAGAGGCTTGACCATTCATCACTACTTTATTGCCAGACAGTCAGTTTCCTAACCATCGAAGTACAACCACATTTATTACCATGTGAATTAACTATGTAAGTAACCTTTAATGTGGGACTTCATCGAATGCTTTTTGAAAATCTAAGAAGCAGACATCAACTGCTTTACTTTCATCGTACATGTTGAATATCTCATAAAAGAAATCGAGCATATTTGTCAAAGATGAGAAGTTCTGGCGAAGACCATGCTGAGAATCGTTTGTTAAGTAGTGTTCCACTAAGTGGTTTACAGTCTTATCGCGAATGATGGTTTCCATTAGTTCACCAACTACAGACGTTAAGCAACTTGGACTATGAATGCTGAGCAGTGATCCATTACCTTTTCTGAATATCGGTGTTACATTAGCAAATTTCCAATCCTCCGGAACATTTCCCATAGCGAGCGATTTACTGAAAAGAGTAACCAAGGGCTTAATTATCATACATTTGGCCTCTTTCAGTGTCCTCGGATATAACTTATCTGGGCCTGCTGTTTTATTTCATCTGTGCCTGCTGTTTTATTTACTCTCATTCCATTCAGCAATGATAGAACATCTTTATCTTTTATTTCATTATGTTGCAAAACCTTTTCTCCTCTTAGGAATGGAACTGGATTCGGAACACAAGTTGTACTATCAACTGTAAATACAGATGAAAAAAAAATCGTTTAAATTCTTTGCCATAGCTTCGTCGTCTTGAATCAAGTTACTAATTTCGGTAATCAAACAGAGTATACCTAAGAATCACACATTCGGCAAGAAAAGATGTATTTTCAAGATCCAACCAAGATTCCGAAATGCCAGTATAGTAATTTTCTTCTAAAGCAATTGTCACTACCTCAAAAATTTGTTACGAACGCTCGTGCATTAACATAAAAAATTTTGATATATGACAGAGACATTTCGTCTTTGGCACGTTTGTATCCAGCAGTGAGGCAGGGAAGCCCAACGGTGACCCCATATTGACCTGTCCCGCCCTGACCTTTCTGCCTTTTTTTCATGTTGAAAGAAAAATTCACAGACAAAAGTCCACATCAAGGTCAGGCCCCAAATGAAATACAGAGACAATTAAGAAACGGAAAAAGAAAACAAAAAACAAGGGAAAGTATTTACGAATTTTCGAGAAAGTTAAAGACCTGTATTTTGAAACGTGCCACGTCATATCTAGCGGGAACGACATGAGAACGTAGAGAGCTCCAAAGCTTCGACGTGTAGGGAAAGAAGCAGTTGTCAGAACGGCACATCCTTGAGTTGCCGATGGCCACACGGTAATCATGTGACGCAGCAGCTTGCCGAGAATTGCGTGGTCTAGCTAATGGTGGGGGCACACAAGCAGCAAGCTCTCGGGAGCGAAAAACCTTATAGAAGAGGAATAGTGAACTAACACTGCGGCGTACGGCATGGGGGTCAAGTCTGGAAATTAGCCTGGAACAGTTTATAAGTTATATCGCTTTGGACTCAACTCTGTAAGTAAGGACACCGAGCTAGAACCACCCCAAATGGGGTAGCAGTACTCCATATAAGGACGAATCAATCCCTTGTATAAACGGAGCAACTGTTCAGAAGAGAAGTTACGACATCTAAACAGGTCATCCAGTTTCTTAGAGGCAAACTTAGCTATTCCCATAATGTAGGGTTTCCAAGAAAAAGTGAATGTTATAATAATATCAAATATGTTCATTGAGTCAAGAGGTGGAATTACAGAACCGTCAAAGGAGAGACGACAGATGTGAGTTTTCGATACAGAGATGGGTACAAAATGGGTCTTGGAGGCAATAAACTTAACTACATTTTATGTACCCCACTGAGATATACTGTCCAAGTCTGAGTTTATTGAGGAAACTGTGTCAAGACGAGATGCTAATCGAACGAGAGAAGAGGGAGCAGAACTGAAGGATGTGGATGAATACAGTGTTGAGTCGTCGGCGTATGAGTGCATTGGATTGTTTGTGGAGGAGAGGAAATCGTTGGAAAAAAAGAGAAAAAGTGTAGGAGAAAGGACAGGACCTTGAGGGACACCGCTGCTGATGGAGAAATGAGAGAAGGCTGATCCATCAACAACCACAGAGATAGATCGGCCGGAGAGGAAACTAGATATGAAAGAGCAAAGTGAGGGAAGGAAGCCAAAAGAGAGTAGCTTAGAGATGAGACCCCGATGCCACACCTTGTTAAAAGCCTTAGATATGTCAAGGGCTACTACATATAACTCCCCAAAATCTTTCAGGGATGATGATCAGACATTAGTAAGATAGGGAAGAATATCACCAGTGGATCTCGCCTTACGGAAGCCATAATGGTGATCAGAGAGGACTTTTTTGGAAATGGTAGATGTCAAAGCAACAGGATGATAGTTAGAAGGGTCAGAACGATCACCCTTCTTAGGGATGGGATGTATCAAAGCATGTTTCCGAGTAGAAGGAAATGTTTTGTTTTTTAAACAGAAACGGAAAAGACGAGCAAGCACGGGTGCAAGTTCAGAGGTACACTCTTTCAGTACACGGGGATGAATGCCATCAGGACCATAAGCCTTGCTTGTGTCCAGAGAAAGAAGCGCTTTTCGTACAGTCCGAAAAGAAATTACGGGAAGAGGCATAGGATTAGTAAGAAGAGCATCAGGGGGTGAAGTAATGTTAGAGTCATCCAAAGGGGAGTTAGAGGAGAAACGGGAATCAAAGAGAGTTGCTTTGTTTACGGGAGAGACAGCTATAGTATCGACAGAGCGGAGAAGTGAAGGGAAGGTAGAGAGTCAGAAGTTATTAGTGATGGCCTTAGCTAACGACCAGAAAGAGCTATCAGTGGATGACGAAGAGAGGTTGTTGCACTTCCTTTGAATAAAGGAGCGCTTCGCCACACAGATAACGCGCTTGCAGCGATTACGGGCAGTGATTAAAGCAAATGGGAGACAGAGGAAGGAGAGTTTTCCCAAGCCCGATATGCCGTATCCCGTGCCTAAATGGCCTCAGAACAGGAACGGTTGAACTATGGACTGGATGAAGAAGTCGTCATGGAGGAAGAGGGTATAAATGTTTCCATTCCCGGAAGAATAACCTCTGATATACGTTTGGCGGAGACAGAAGCAAAACCACATGAGACAGAAATCTACCCAAGGAAAGTCAGAAAAAAAGTTACGTAAGTTATTCCAGTCAGCTTTGTTCAGGTGCCAGCATTTACGCATAGAAGCGGCTGATGGAGGGGGAGGTGCCGTTAGAATAGATACATTTATGAGAGTGTGATCAGATGGACCAATTGGGGGCGAGATTGTGTATTTACAGCGGGACGGATTAGAGGCAAAAAACAAATCTGAAATATTTGGAGAGTTGTCACAGCGGTCAGGAATGTGAGTAGGGTGGGAGATAATTTGCTCTAAATCACTGAGAATGGTGAACGTTGAAATACCCGAGGTAGAGGATCTCGGCTGGCGGGTGAGAGGATGGCAGTCTCATGGCACGAGTTTACATAGTCAAAGAAGGATATAAAATTTGTAGAATTAGGAGAGCAATAGGCGAAACAGAGGAAAAGTGTAGAAGCAGGGAGACAGACCTTAAGCCACATAACATCAAAGTTTGGGGACTCAAGGTCCTTGAGGCGTGCAACAGGTGTGTTTATGTTGGAATAAGCACAAACACTACCTTTGAATCGGAATCGTGAGTTGACGCATAATATGGTTAGATATGAAAAAGGGACTACTGAGAATATAATTAGACAACTGTGTCTCAAACAGAAGTAAGACATTAGGAGAGGTATTAGAGTGATGGCATTCAACTGAGAAGAGGTTACTAGAGAGACCGCGAATGTTGGTATAGTGAACAGAAAAAGAGGAAGATTTGACAGAGAGGGAAAGGTCGTGGGAGGGGCCGATTCTACTACTGCCAGGGCCCTCCCTCTCATTGGCAGTAGAGTCAGGCTGAAACCCAGAGATTCTTAGCGCCCTATGATCCCGGAGACTAGGGGACTCTCTCTCTCTCTCTCTCTCTCTCTCTCTCTCTCTCTCTCTCCCCAACTTATGAATTTGCCTGTACCTGCCCTAGTGTGCCTTTACTCCTACCTTCTTCGATTCCAACTACCGGCAACTGACAGATCCCACCATATCCACCTATCTCCGCCCTACCTTAGACTAACCAAGATATGACCTCTACCTGGGAAGTTTCCGCTGCCTGCCCTGTTATATTCTCCCTTTCCGGACCCGTCAAACTTGTTTCTTATACTTCTTGTTTCACCTATCCTCCCGCCTCTACATGCCAACCATATTCCTTAACCAGAATCCCTCTAGTCGTATTCACGTCTATAAGAGCCTAAGTAATCTATGTCTATCGAAAAAAAAACTAATATTCATATCTAACACTCTGCCAAGGCGGGCTTATCCTATTTCAAATGGAGACCTGCCCTGGCATACAAGTTTCTATCGTGAATAAAACGGTCCCATAAATCTATGTAAAAGTCTTTATCCTGCTCCCTAGAGACAGCTTCAACTCTGCCGTTAGTTCCCACCATTCTACTGAAGGTAATGGAACTGCCGTCAAACATAGGGAGCAATCCCGGTACAAAAAGCTCCCACAACTCCCTTTAAGCTTATATAGGAGATACCTTCACTTTGCTAAAAGTATCTTCCGACCTGCCACTAGCTGTATAGTTAGTATTAACCTTGGCCACAAACGCGGTCTCTTCTGCAGTGTTTGAGACCATGTCGTCAAACTCCAGAATATCGTCCAGTTTACAACCAGGAAAGCAAAAACTATTCCACCCTTTTCCCTTAATACAGAACTCCTTGTCCTGATCCTAACGAGGGAACTCTCAACCAGAATCATACTAATATCATCTTGATACTTCATCTTGTTCTGAAATCCTACAAGTGTTTCTAGAAGGTAGAAAGGCAGAGCTATCTCCTAACTTCGCCACCTTAGTCACAACTCTGGTTTCAAGATTATTTACCATGCTTGAAACTAAAAATGTCCTCAGCTCTATTTCAACAGATTTTGCCTCATCGTCACTACACTATCTTCACACGTCATTGTCGCTACACAGCCCACGTCTGCCCTTTTTTTTAATTTGTCTAAGGGACAAGAAACCATTATAGGTATGAAATGCATAACCTTACGTAGATTGAATAACTGCAAGTGGAGCGTCGAACCCACTCTCAAACTTTACCAATAACGCTTAAACCTGGAATGTGGACATCACGGACGGATGTACAAGGACACCACGGATAGACGTACTGGGTTCATTACAGAGAGATGTACCGGGGACACTACACACTGATGTACTGAGGACATCAAAGACGGATGTTCTTGGAACAATACGTACGGATGTGCCGGGGACACTATGGGCGTGTGTGTTGGGGACACAACACATGGATATAAAGGGAACACCATGGATGGATGTGCCGGGGTCATCATAATGGATGTATTAGGGCCTCCACGGACGGATGCACTATGATCACTACGGACGGATGTACTCGAACATCACTGAAGGATTTTGTGGAGACACCACGGATGGATGAGCTGGGGACACCCTGAAGGAATGTACTGGGGACACCACAGACAGATGTAATGGGGACACAACGGACTGCTATACCGGTAACATCATGGACGAGCAGAGGTGAATTACCGGGTTACCAAGCCAGGACCTTCCCAGCTCCGCTAAATCCCTCTTCTAGAGCCATCGTTTAGGGAAATCCTCAACCGCTGAACGACCGCGAAGGATTTCCTAAATGGTCGTCTGATTTTCCTGAATATTCTTGTTGTCTCATCTTCCTGGATGTTTTCGGCTTTTAAAAGTCTAAATAGCCTTTGCAGTTGTCTCAGTTTTCTAAAAAAAAAAAAAAAATCTAAATTCTCGGTTGAGTTATACATGGTTTTCTTGATCCTTACAATAAAATGTTGGATGGTCCTTACATTTTCATGTTTAACCGTCGGATACCTGGGGTATATCTGGTGCAGGTCTTCCGTGGTCCTGTAAACCCAGAGCCCGACTGGATCCAAGCTGCTGAGTTGGGTCGTTGATCGACCAAGCTGTCGAAAATTGCGGCCCGCAGGCCCAAGTAACCATCACAGCCTGGCTAGTCTGCTTCAGTTTGTGAATGCTTATCCAGTTCCTTCTCGAATTTCTCTACTGTGCATCCTATAGTGCTTCAGATGGTTGCAGGCAGTGTGTTAGGCCCCGGGCGTTTAAGGTGTTTAATCTCTTTTAGCTGATAGCACCTGTTAAATTTATCAGTATTATCTTATAGTCTTCCATGCCTATCGTGCCAACAGTGAAGTACTTTTGTGTGTGGATTGGGGACCATGCCTTCCAGAGTTTTCCAAGTGTGAAGGATGATATCTCTCTCCCGTCTGCGTTCCAAACAGTACTGCCTCTGTGCTTTCTTTCAGTCGTTCCCAGTGGTCCAATTCCATTACCGCCTCAACAGAAGCCGTGAGAGATTTTCTGAAGACTTTTTAATTCTGCAATTTCGTCGTGCCTCCCACGGCCTTACCGCAGTCAGTGCCAGCCCCAGGAGACTGACTTTGTGGGTGGCTACATTGCACCCTCTCCCTCCCACCTCCACTCTCCCTGGGCTTGTACTCTCTCTCAGCCTGTACTCTCAATGGGCCAGAGACCGTCCAGATAAGCTACTTCATTACAAGGTCTTTCTTATGGTCCAATCTCACTGAAGTGGCGAAGCAAGGCATAAGAACTTCCTCAGGAAATGTATGGAGGGAGAAAACTTATTTTCCACGCCTAAAACCAATTTCGTGTCCTTCCCCCCAACCTGCCTCTCTCCGTCTCCTCCCAACACACATACACATACACACACACACACACACACACACACACACACACACACACGCACAACTAAGGGGCATTACTTGGGCTTAGCTGCGTCGATAAATACCAAAACGTAATGGGAATTTCTTGTGGTAGCACAAGCAGACCTGAGGGTCTATACTGCCAGATGGGGAGCCTAGCCACCCAGGGTTTCCGTGGTATAGTATGGTTCCCCATACTCCTCTCTCTCTCTCTCTCTCTTATCAAAGCAAGCTGTAACAAACAACTTAGCTAGCAAAATCGATGATATGCAGAACAAGAATAACCTTGAGGCTAAAAGAAACCTTAACCTTTATAGCTTAGAGGGAAGGGGGAGAAAGATTACATAACAATCTATATACGCTAACAACTACACGAGTCAACACCAACGTCCTTGAACCAAAAAAAAAAAAAATAAAGAAAAACTTCAACAGGGAAGAATAAGGTTAATTAAGTGTGCAACCGTCTCCAGAAATGAACAATACTCTTTCTCGCCTTATCGAGGAAACGACAGGAACATACTGAAAATGGCCTCATCTGCACATATTCCCTCTCTGGATGTCGCGTATACTGAACCCAGAGATCACCATACATAGCCAAGCTTCACACACACTATCACGTGGTTTACCTTCACCATTTCATATGCCCAGGGTCAGCCCACTGGCAGTACGGTTTTCCTTTTTTTTTTCTATAAAAACCGTCACGGCACTGTAAAAACATGCAACAAACCTGGCCTTCTCGGGTGAAAGGAATATGGTGGTATCAGAAACAGAAAAAGGAATATGTGGTATCTGAAACAGAAAGATGAAATGAATCAGAGGTACTCTGGATGTTTCTAGACGTGAGTCTTAAATTAAGAAAAGTTTTAGGAAGAGCGAAAGACGGAAGAGAGTCAGCTTCGCTATTCGAGGAGGATGGTGGATTCATAAGGGCAAACTGCACACGAACTCATGGGAAACAACAGCCAGGCGCATGTCACGGATCCAAGCCTTAGTATTAGGGACACATGCAGACAGCCCACGAAAACAGTGGCCGACATAATTCCTAGAGAACAAGGAAAGGGCAGCACCATCACTGAGGACTGAGAGGGATGGTAGAAGATATGATGCCTGGAGAATTAATGAGACGAAAGGCCTTTGATTCCACTCTGGCTAATAAAGAGGAGGAGGAAGAGCTACCTCATATGCGAGCAGTTCCCCCACAGTGGGGCAAATAAATCCATGCAGATATGTAACAGCTGCTCACCTATACAACATCCTATTTCTAGCACGTTCTTGACCCTTTCTCGGTGAGCGGGAAATGCTTAAAAATAGTATATTTCTAGGGATTATTGCAGATTTTCTGAAGTTGATTACCTGGGTTATCCAAGACGGTGTGGAGGATATGGTTATGCCCAAAATGTTTAAGTTCCTGCAGGGACGAACTGCAGTGTCTTGAAATTGGACTAAGTAGAACTAGTGACGTTTAGAAAGAGACATAGGTAGACACTGCTTGAAGGCATTGCTGTATTTAGTCAGGTTATGGCTTCCCGATACCAAGATACTGCACAAGTAAGATTTAAGAGAGATGATGTGTTCAGGAGGAGAAAGAGAACGAGTATCAGAGTGAAGTGTGTTGAGTAAAATTATGAATGTTAAAGAGAAAAGACCTTTTATGGATTTATCAACCATATAGAACTAACTGCCGCGTCAACAGCATTGGTCATTAGCATATCATTTACAGAGAGAAGTACGAGAGTAGACTACATAACAGATCCCTAAGGTATACCAGTGTTGATGGTATATGAGGCGGAAATCACTCCATCAATGACTACTGCAATGGAACGACTATAGCGGAAGCTATGCTTCCCATGACAGAAAGAAAAAGTGAAGCCAAAGGAATTACACCACACCCTGTCAAATGTTTTGCAAATGTCGAGGACCTGAGAGAGGAGAACCAGAAGCGAGTCACACTGGAGAGATCAACAGTGGACCTGACACGGTGAAAGTCATAACGGTGATCAGAAAGAAGGGAATGAAACGTCAAGTATTTGAGAAAGTAAAAGACATGGAAGGTTTCAAAAACTTTGGTGATGGAAAGCTTAGAACGGTCTCCTTTCTTTGTGATGGTCTGTACTCAGGCATGCTTCTAAGATGAAGAAAAAGTTTGGGTTTTGAGAAAGACGAAACAGGAGAGCAAAAATCGGAATCCACCTTAGAGGACATTCCTTTAGGATTCTAAGATATACGCCATCTAGGCCATACGTCATGTCCACTTGAAGCATGGAATAATACTCGGAAGACCCTGAGCGAGAAAAATATAGGAGAGAGCATAGGTTTAGTGAACGACTCTTTTAGCTGGGGAGTCTGCTGCAGACTGATCAAGTCGGAGGAAAAGTAAAATTAACAGAAATCATTGGAGATTTTTATAGTTAAGGATCATTGGACCAGAGATTTATCATTAGTGGAAAGCAGCATTTTTTTTTTTTTTTTATGAAAGTGTGCTTGACTTTACGAGGAGCTGCTTTGCGGTGATTCCGAGAAATATGAGCGGAGTGGGATTCATGGATATGGAAGAGTTTCATGGCCTGATTACCATCAACATCATAAAGTCCTTCCCAAAAGCTGGGGTTGTTGAATATGCGCCATAATCAATTTTCCTCTGAGCAGTTGTATCACTTCTACAAGGGTTTCATTCCCCTAGTATTTTCTATTTTTTTTATGTTGAAGGCTCCAGTCACATCAAGGCCGGGCCCTAATTGAAATATAGAGAGAGTTGGGAAATTGGGAAAAACAGACAGGGAAAGTATTTACAAATTTTTGAGAAAGTGAAAAACATGTCTCTTGAAATTGGTCATATATCTTCGATGGTTCTTCCTCTAACCCCATATCAACGAGAGTGGATTCAAAAGCCTTTCATCTCCATGATTCTCCTGGCTTGACCCTCCCTTCAACTATCCCTTTCGTAGGCCGCGATACTGCTGCTCTCTCTCTCTCTCTGTTCTACACCTACCATTCTGGCCACTGTTCTCGTGAGTTGTCTACACGTGTCCCTATCCCCAGGGCTTGGTTGACCCGTGGCAAGCGTCTGGCTACTGCTTCAGACAGTTCATGTATGAAGACCGACCACTCGAGGATTACCTGTTATGATATCAACTTCCCTCGAACAGATAAGCTGTAAAATTTTCTTCATCGTTTCATCTCTTCTCATTCCTATTACGTACTTCTCTACCTTCAACAGGCAAGTCTACAAACACCTACAGACCCCTGACTTATAAAACCATATATCACATCGATACATTTAATTCTATCCCACGCACGCCTCTCATCCTCCTGAATGTTCAGGTCCCGATACCCCAAGGCTTCTCCACTCCATCCTCTCATCACCTCGGTCTCCGCCTTTCCCCTGCTCCCTCCACTTCTGACACATGTGCTCCTACTCAATTTGTCTTCGCTCATCCTCCTCATGCGTCTGAAACATTTCAGCATACCTTGACAAGCCCTCTGAATCACACTGCGTTTATAACAACTTCCCCCCCTCCCTCCCTCTCTCTCTCTCTCTCTCTCTCTCTCTCTCTCTCTCTGACACTGTCATTCCTTACATGATAATCATGCCTAACACCACATTCTGTCCTCACTCATTTCATTTGCTATACGTCCTTCCCCTTCACTTTATTTTGTGTCTCCTTTACTGTACCTTCACACATACCCATCTTTAACCTAGCAGGCACTGAGCTCTGCCTTCCACACGATCTCTAATGCACCCGGGACCTCAGTGCCTCGTCCTCCACCATGTGACTCGTTTCAGTCCCCAAGGTTCCCTTCACTGCCACGTTCACTCCTAAGTACCTAAAGCACTCTATATCCCATCCCCCAGGATATCCCTTAGCAAACTTACACTCAAACTACCCTGTCTCATCCAAGCTGCTGCACCTCATAACCTTACTCTTGTTCACATTTGCTCGCAACCTACTCCTTTCAAAACCTATCCAGCGGGTTCCCTGCGACATAGAAGGAAAGGCTATTTAACGTCCTATTACCCCCCACCCCACCCCCCACGAAGAAAAAGGAAAAAATTGCATGTAATAAGCACAGAGACCTTGAAGGGAAACCATGATGAATGGATGAGAGCAGATCCAAATCAAGCCCAAGAATGGCAATAATGCAACGTTCGTGGCGTCAGAGGACAACAGTTATTTTGTTAATCAAGAAAGACACGCGGTGAGCGCGACGCTTTTAGCCCTTCCTAATGGCAAAAACTTGTGGTAGGTACTCGTCAGAAGGAAGTCTCTCTCTCTCTCTCTCTCTCTCTCTCTAGCAGCATATCCAGGACACCCTCCCCTCCCCTTCCCCTCCCCTCGTAGCTACTACGGCAGCTGGAAAATCGATGTGCAGTTTACGTCTTCGGCTGGTGAAGGCCGGCCACCGTCTTAAAGGTGGTGGTGGGTTGAGAGAGGCGGTGGTGGTGCCGGTGTGGGAGGAGAGGGCGGCTGGTGGTGGAGGTAGAAGCGTTGGAGAAGTGGCGGAGGTAGAGGTGTTGGGGAAGTGGTGGAGGTAGAGGTGATGAGGAAGTGGTGGAGGGAGAGGTGATGGGGAAGTCACTATGACAAAAGCGAACTCTGAGGACGGTGTTGACCAGACAGACCTCTACAGTCCTGGTGTAAAGGCTGGCTCTCTGTGAATGATGCCCGCCCCCCCCACCCCCACCCACCCACCACACACACACATACACACACACACACACACACACACACACACACACACAACCCCTAGGCTAACCTGCTGACATTTTTATCATTCAACAAGACATTCACTGGGATTATTCAGCGAAACATTAAGCATCTATCATTCACTCGGAACAAACATCAATCTGTCTGTTCTTTAAGATATTTCTGTTTGCACAGAGTACAAGCTTTTATTAAGTTCAAAATTACGTTTTCTAGACCAATTTTGCCTACTGGATGGGCTTTCCCATTTTTCTCATTAGATTCAGATATTTCCCAAGTGAAATGAAAAGCTGGTGCAAGTAATGACATAAAATTCTTTTATTTCGACAATGAGCAACCCCTCGACTTTAAGCATCTGAGGCAGCAATTCGCTTGTAAAAGTGCCAATTACCCAAATTGCTGCTATTGATGGGAGAAATAAAAAAACTGCTCTTCGTCCAAATGAAAGTATTCATTGATATTTCTTGGTCTTTAGTTTTCATTTCACAGCTCATCGAGTTCTAGAATTAGGTCAAGAAAAACGTTATTTCGGCCTGAGAAAATACTGTAAATGGATAAATTATTTTCAAGGTCACGATTTACACAAGAGTTTGCAACAGACGGGTAATTTTTCATTCTTTTTATGTTGAAGGTTCCAGTCACGGACAAAATTCTACATCAAGGCCAAGCCCCAGTTGAAACACAGAGGATAATGAAAGAGAAAAAGAAAAGACAAGGGAAAGTATTTACGAATTCTGCAGGAAGTGAAAGATCTGTCTTTTGAAATGTGTCGGGTCATAGTTATTGGGAAAGACATGGGAAGATTGAGAGTTCCAAAGCTTCGATGTGCAGGGAAAGAAGCAGTTGTCAAAACGGCCTATCCTTGAGTTGCCGCTGGACACACAATACTCATGTGACGCAGCAGCTTGCATATTATTGTGTGGTCTAGCTAGTGGCGTGGGGACACAAGCAGCCAGCTCTCAGGAGCAAAAACCAAAGCAATATACCTACAGAAGAGGGAAAGTAAGAGAAGAGGAAGCAGAACTGAAGGATGTGGATGAATGCAGCGTTGAGTCGTCAGTGTATGAGTGAATTGGATTATTTGTGGAAGAGAGGAAATCGTTGAAAAAAAAGGAAAAAAGTGTAGGGGACAGGACAGACCCCTAAGGGACACCGCTGTTGATGGAGAAAAGGGGGAAGGCTGATCCATCAACAACTACAGAGATAGATCGACCGGAGAGGAAGCTAAATAAGGAGCAAAAAGGAGGGAAGCAAAAGAGGGAAACTTAGAGATGAGTTCCTGATGCCACACACACTCAAAAGCCTTAGATATCTCAAGGGCAACTACACATGTCTCCCTAAAATGTTTCATGGATGATGACCAGATACTAGTAAGATAGAAAACAATATCACCTGTGTATGTCGCCATCCGGAAGCCGTACTGGTGATCTAAGATAAGAGTAAGATTTTCGAGGTGTTTAAGGATACAGGAGCTGAGGAGGGATTCAAAGACTTTGGAAATGGTAGATGTTAAATCAATAGGACGACAGTTAGAAGGGTCGGAACGGTCACCCTTCTTAGGGATCGGATGCATCAACGCAAGCTTCCAAGGAGAAGGAAAAGTTGTGGTTTCAAACAGAAACGGAACAGACGAGCAAGCACAGGTGCAAGTTCAGGGGCACACTTCTTCAGTACATGGGGATAGATGCCATGAAGACTACAAGCCTTGCTTGTGGCCAGAGAAAGAAGCACTTTTCGGACAGTCCGAAAAGAGATTACGGGAAGAGGCATAGGATTAATGAGAGGAGCATCAGGGTGTGAGGAAATGTTAAAGTCATCCAAGGTGGAGTTAGAGGAAAAACGGGAATCAAAGACAGCTGCTTTGTCTACGGGAGAGACAGCTATAGTTCCGTCAGAACGGAAAAGTGAAGGGAATGCAGAGAGACAGTAGTTGTTAGAGATGCCCTTAGCTAAAGAACAGAAAGACCTATCAGTGGATGACGAGGACAGGTTATCGCTCTTCATTTAAATAAAGGAACGCTTCGCCTCACGGATAACGTGCTTGCAGTGATTACGAGCAGTGATAAAAGCTGAATGGAAGCCAGAGGAATGAGAGTTTTTCCAAGCTCGATATGTCTAATCCCTTTGCCTGAATGGCCTCAGAATAGGAACGGTTGAACCATGGACTGGTATGAAGAGGTCGTCTTGGAGGAAGAGGGGATAAATGCTTCCATTCCCGCAAGAATAACCTCGGCTATGCGTTGTGTGTGTGTGTGTGTGTGTGTGTGTGTGTGTATGTGTGTGTGTGTGTGTGTGTGTGTGTGTGTGTGTGTGTGTG